>JAQQSZ010020156.1:0-10204 GCA_028646595.1 Phalanger gymnotis
GTCCCCAGCAGCTTCTCCCACTAACCTACTCTGTTGTCCTTGGTGTTTGTGGGTTGAGAAGTCTGGTAACTGCTGCAGCTCACTGATTCAGGGTGCTAGGGCATGCTCCGCCCGGCTCCCGGTCTGGTTGGCCCGCGCCGCCCACGCCGGGCTCCGCTCCGCTCAGCTCTGCTCCCCTCTGCTCCCAGGTCCGTGTGGGATAGACCTTACCCAGAGACCATTTAGGCTGTCCTGGGCTAGAGCCCTTCTTCCCTCTGGTATTTTGTCAGTTCAGCCATTCTAGAATTGGTTCAGAGCCATTTTTTATAGGTTTTTGGAGGGACTTGGCAGGGAGCTCACGCTAGTCCCTGCTTTCCAGCCTCCATCTTGGCTCCGCCCCCCCTTTCATTATTTTAGTACTGAGTAGTCCCCAAAGTAAAATATGTTACGATTCAGTTCAGAGGTTGAACAGATGGTATGTTTTGAATCTATCCTAAGTATTGAATTCCAGCTTGTCCCTTGCAATATTCTGCTAGGATTTTGAAAAGACCAGAATTAGTTGTAATCAATGTTGACATTCCAGTGAATGTTGGGGGGCCTATCGGGGGTGGGGAACTTGTGGCCTTGAGGCCATATGTGGCCTTCTAGGTCCTCAAGTGTGGCCTTTTAACTGAGTCCAAGTTTTACAGAACGAATCCTTTTATTAAGGGGATTTGTTCTGTGAAGGCTTCAGGTTCCTCATCCCTGGATGTACTAGGGCCACAATATATATTTTCCTGTTGGTACAACCACAGTCTTAGGGGATTTCAAACTCACCTTGGGTCTTCTTTGCTGGATCTTCATCCAGGTTGCTCCCATTAATTGTAAATGTCTCTCCAAGGCTCTGTCCTGGTCCCTTTTCTCTTCTTCTTCTATACCAGTTCATTGGGTGTTCCCCATCCTCTTCCATGGATTTATCATCTCTCTGGAGATGACTCTCAGATCTACCCATTCAGTCCTAACTTCTCTCCTGACCTCCAGTCTCTTATCTCCAACTGCCTATTGGACATCTCAAACTGGATGTCCTGTAGACACCTTAAACTCAACATGGCCCAAACTGAATTCATCATCTTGTATTCTAGGTATAGATGGTCTTCATTGCTAAAACCACCAAGTCCAAGTCCTATTGTAGGCTTCAAAGGTATTTTTAAAAATATATGTCATAAAAAGATTAGAAAATGATAATGACTTGAGATTTACTGTCCACATCAGCATTGCAGTCTGCACTCTCAATTGAGGCTCACAGAGGTTAAATTACTTGCCCAGGGTCACACTGCTTCTAAGTTTCTGAGGCAGTATTTGAACCTAAGTCTTCTTGACTCCAAGTCTAGTAGTCTGCATTCACAATATTTACTGTTATTTCTGAGCCTAGGTGGAATAGACCCATTAGGAGTTTACAGTGAGGTCATTGTGACTCTCCCTGGGACCCAAGGTGACCTCTTTCTCTGGTCCTGCTCCCTCAGATCTAGAAAAGACATTCACTTTCATACAACTAACTTTGCATTTCTGGTGCTAATGTGTAGTATGGCTCTTGGGGCCACAATGATGACAGATTTTGAGTTGGTTACTCTGGTGATTACCTCATGGAGGCATTCTCATGCCAGGCCTTTGGGCAGTCTTCTGTCTCTTCAAGGAGCATAGGTTTGTGTGCTGTTACCTCTCTTACCTGGTTCTCTCTGGGCCCGCACCTATGGTTCTTTGCTGGCAATGATGTCTCTCTCGTTTTGCTTCTGTGGCCCATAACTGAGAAGAGGATTGAGAGAGGCTTAGACCATCCTAACACATTAGCTCCCTAAGTTCAGCAATATCTGTCTCACTTCAGGCCTTGTTGACAATGGTTTCTGCCATGACATTGATTGCATGAAGGTCATTTATCAATCCCTGGCTTAATTTCTACATTTTTACCTACTGTGAGCATAATTAATGATGATAACAAGCATTTATATATCACTTTAAGCTTTATAAAGCTCTTTATTTATGTCACTTTATTTGGTTCTCATAACAACTCTGTGATATAGGTGGTATTTTACAGATAAAGAAACTGAGGCTCACAGAGGTTAAATTACTTGCCCAGAGTCACACTCCTTATAAGTTTCCGAGGCAGAATTTGAACCTAGGTCTTCTTGACTCCAAGTGCAGCAGCCTCTGCAAAGTTCCTCAGGAGGAACTCAGTGGGCTTTACTCTGTTATGCTACCTTGAATAAGACATGAAATTAGCATAGGCCTCTTCAGTTATGCACTGCCCTTCACCTCATACATCCAAGCTAATGTTTTTATACATTTCACCAGATTACGTCTATCTGGCTGTGCATCGAGATTTCACTGAGGCTGTCTCTCTAAGACCCTCTGTCGTTCTCATCACTTTGTCTGCTTCAGGAGCCTTCTAGTGTCTCAGGCCCATTGTGGTTCTCCCAATATTGTTCTGCTGGTGGACATGGCTCATGTTCATAGAAAATGCCAGTTCTGAATCTGTGGTATCTGTCTACACAGGGTCTTAAAGATGAATTAGTGTTTCTGGGTCTAATTGTGACATTCATTTTCCCTTTGGGAGTGTCCTCCTTTGATTAGAAGGACTCCTGTCTTTTTAAATCATTCTTTCTCAGAGAGTGGACTAATACAAAATTCCTAGGAATAACATCTTACTGTCAGTTCCTAAGATATATCTCCTTAGTTCATGGTTAAAATTCTTAGGTATTACTAGGAAATCTTCCTGAGTTGTCCTATCTTCCTTTTCATTTGTGACCTCCAGTGTATTCTCTTCCAAACCTTTCACTTTTCTGCACGAAATCCTTAAAATGGCCTCATTATTAAGGTCTGGTGTACTCTTATTAAGAGACTTCTGGGCTTTTCAACTGCAAATGCACAACACTATCTCTACCAATCCCCTTCAACTACCCCAATTTCTATTGGTTTTAGAGATTGCTACATGTGTAGCCACATTAATACACAAATATTAATACAAAAAATAAATGTGTAGCATTCTAGGAACAATGGTTATAACAATGTCTATCTTGGCTCTCACTTCCTGAAAGCCAAGTATGTTTAATTTCATCCCTCCCCCAGGCTTCTCTGAAAGCCTCAAGGGGGTTGTGAGCTATCTGGTCTCTGCCATTAGCTCAAGCCTCCAGTGAATGTGTTCCCCAAATTTAGGAGTCCCCCGTATCCAAGTTCAATTTAACTACTTAACTAGTCAGATTAACTTTTACAATGAAATATTTACTTCATGAGTATAACAAACATGTTCCTCTCCCAACACCTATCTCAGAGGGTTGCCCTATGCCCATTGGATCTCAGGGGAGAGGGTTGGGATTAGGCCCATAGACAAATTCAGTTTCTATATAGTGTGGTCTTACCAGTTCTAAGTCTAAAGTTCCCTCACTCCCCATCCCCACCCCCTGACTTGCATCCTGGCACTCAGCCCTACTGGACTGATGACATTTTGCTTGGATTCTGGTTTTAGGGTCACCATGTCTTAAGCTCCTAGGGCTGGGGACTCTTCTTCCTGAGCCTAGAACTGAAAAGAACAAACAAAACAGACCAAAACCTCAAGCCTAATTATTGAGGGTGAGGTGGACTGTCTTCCCTCTCCTTCAGACCCCAGCTTAGTGCATGGTGCTCCTGCTTCAGGTGACTGCCTTTTATTTCTTGGACACCACCAGAAAGAGAGGGAGACTGTTCCAGCTACACAGCCAACAGAAAGTAGATACTCCCATCTATATAGTAGGAGAACACAGAATATCCCCTCCCAGACATAGGTCCTTCAGTCTCCTACATAAGTTCCTCTATTTTAATCTGGGCATGTGAAAATTCCAGTTATGTGATCTAACGCATTAATATACTGTACTTAAATTATAAAACACCACAACCATAGTCATCAATTCGTATCATAAAAATTAATTAACAGATAAAAATCAAACACCTCTCTGTGCCAGGCTCTATGGTAAGTGCTAGAGATACAAAAATCGCTGCTGTCAGGAAACTTGCAATCTGATAGGACAAGGAAACACATAGTTGCAAACAAGTTATATACAAGCTAAATAGGAGATAATTAATAGAGAGGAGGCACTGGAATTAAGTGGGGTTGGGGGAGGCTCCCTGTAGGAGGTGGGATTTTACTTGGGACTTAAAGGAAGCCAGGGAGGTTGGTAGTTGGAGAGGAGAAGGGGAACATTCCAGGCATGGGACAGCCAGAGAATATACCTTGAGTTGAGAAATGCAATGTCTTATTTATGGAACAGGCACAAGGCCTGTGTAGTTAGATCAAAGAGTACACTTTGGGGAGTAAGGTGTAAGGAAACTGGAAAGGTAGAAGGGGTTTAGGTTATGAAGGGCTTTGAACGCCAAACTGAGTATTTTGTATTTGATCCTGGAGGCCATAGAGAGCCAATGGAGTTTATTGAGTAGGGGAGTAACATGATCAGACCTGTGGTTTAGGAAAATCACTTTGGTAGCTGAATGGAGGATGGATTGGGGTGGGGAAAGACGTGAGGCAGGTGGACCCACCCACAGGCTTTTGTAGTTAGGGGTGAGGTGATGAGGGCCAGCAGCAGAATGTAGCAGTGTCAGAGGAGAGAACAGGCATATTTGAGAGATGCTACAAAGGTGAAGTCGACAGGCCTTGGCAACAAATTGGATATAGGAGTGAGAGATGGTGAGGAGTCCAGGATGACTTCTCAGGTTGTGAGCCTGAGGGACTGGGAGGATGGTGATGTCCTTTACAATAATAGGGAAGGTTGGAGGTAGGGGAGATTTAGGGGGAAAGATAATGGGTTCTGTTTTGAACTTTAACAGCAACCACACTGGCATGCCCAGGATGGCTGCTAATGCAGGTTCTTAGATCTGCTTTACTAGGGAAGATAGCTGTCTCAGGGGTCAACAATTTTCTTTAATTATGTAACATACAAACAGAAAATACAGAGAAGAGAAATAAAGACCAACAGACAGGGCTCTGCTGCCTGAATCAAAACAATACTGCTATATATACTTTACATTCACCACTGGATCTAGAGAGCCTTTACCTCTGAGCAGTTGGGATCTCTGAACGTACAGCCACTCAGAGTCTTGACCAGGGAATCACAAGATCCTTCTTGTAAGCGAGCCCCCAAAGCAAAAGCTCACCTCTTTTGGCTAATAGGCTCAGAGCGAGAAGGCATCACAACCCTCCTGACTCAGAGCCTAATTAGCTTAGTACCAAAAGGTGTGTAAGCCTTCCTGCAAGCAAGCAAGCTTCCCTTAATGGGCTCCACATGAGGCCTGTTGATGGGTGAGGAAGATCTTACTCCTCATTGACCTTATGTGGATGCAGTGAGTTTAAGATGTCTTTTGGACATGTAATTCAAGATGTCTGAAAGAAAATTAGAGATGTAAGATTGGAAGTCAGCAGAGAGTTTGGGGCAGGATAGGTAGATTTGACAATCATCAGCATAGAGATGGTCATTAAATCCATGGGAGCTGATGAGATCACCATGTGAAGTAGCGTAAAGGGAGAAGAGAAGAGGGCCCAGGATAGAGCCCTGAGGGACACCTATGGTCCAAAGATATTTTTTGAAGGAGGATCCAGAAAAGGACATTAAGGAGTGGTTTGATAAGTAGAAGGAGAATGAAGAGGGTAGTGTCCTGAAAACCTAGAAAGAGGGAAATATCAAGGAGGAGAAGATGGTCAAAGTGATGAACAGTGTGAAAGGCTTGCAGAGAGGTCAAGGAGAATAAGTATTGAGAAAAGACCATTGGATAAGAGATCATTAGTGACTTTGGAGAGAGCAGTTTTGGTGAAATGATAAAGTCAGAAGGGTTAAGACTTGAATGAGAGGAGAAAAAGTGAAGGCATCTATTGTAAATGTCTCTTCAAGAAGTTTAACCACAAAGGGCAGAAAAGATATAGGGAATGGAATTATCAAGTGAGGTTTTTTTTTCAGGATGGCGGAAATGTGGGCATGTTTATAGGTAGTAGAGAAGGAGCCAGTAGACAAGGAGAGAGGGAAGGTAAGTGAGAGAGTGGAGATGCTAGAGGGAGCAATCTGTTGGATGAGGCAAGATGCAATGGGATCACTTGGACAAGTAGCCTTGGTAAGGAGTAAGGCTAGACATTTTCACAGGGGTGAAGGAGGAAAGAATAACTGAAGGAATCTGAGGGACAGGAGATAAGGAAAAATGGGAGAAGGGGAAGTTCATAGCAAATGGCCTCTATTTTATCTGTAAAATATGAGGCCAAGGTCTCAGCTGAGAGAGCAGAGGGAGGAGGAGCCATGGGAGGTTGGAGGAGGGATGAGAAAGTTTGGAAGAGTCATTGTGGAGAGGGGGAGGGGGAGTTGCTAAGGGAAGTAGAGTGGGATTGCCTAGGGGCAGTGAGGAAGCAGATGAGGTGCTGTGACATAAACTGATAGGGGACCCAGTCAGAGACTGGGGGTGTGATTGTTCCGCACCTTCAGCAGCACGTATGTAGAGGGGTGAAGGCACAGGATGGTGGGAGTGACCCAAGGCTGAGGCTTTGCTGGGTGTAATCCACAATATGATTTGGGGGCCAGAGATTCCAGAGAGGATGACAAGCCAGAGACATGCACACAATAGTATTCAACACTTGCTTACACAGCATATAAAAAAATCCAGCAATTGCATAAAATTATTTTTCATGCTAGCATCAGGTAGTTTGAAGAGTAATTTATGCCACTAGAAAATAAAATAAGATAAAAAGTATAAAAGAAATAATTCCAGGATACAACCAGAAAGTAAACAAAAATTATTCATGCTTCAGAAGAAAGTCAAGAAAGTCTGCTCATTATAAACTAGAAAAAATAATGCAAACAAAATGTGGTTTACAGAATGGAAGGGTAAAATTCCCTTCTGTGGCCAACCAAAACAAAACATTTGAAATTAAAGCATACTCAGGCCCCCCATCCAGCAAAGGGAAATCCCTAATTCTTCTTTTAAAAAACAAGCTGAAATTTCCTTCAAGTTCTTCTCTGAAAAGCAGAGAGCATGCAAATATAAATTGTGAGCCTAGCAGTTTAAAAAAGACAAAACCATCCCAATTTCAAAAAAGGCCAAAAAAATTTAAAGCAACCTGGCAAACTGAAACATTGGCTCTCTTAGGATTGAAAACCTGAGGTCATAAAGTCACTTAAAATTGATAGCCTGGTTTTATTCCAGTTGAAAGTTATACTTAAGCATCTACATTCAGAATAGAATAAGCTACCTTTGAGGCAAAATACATAACCATAGAACCACTGTCTCCACCTTCCCTCCCCAACTCATTTTGAAAATTGAAAGCACATTTTTGTGAAATAAATGACCTAGAATTATTACACTATGGGCCAGGTACCCCCATGTAGGCTATGTGAGTACCCATTTAAGATATGGATGTCTAAATGGCTTATTTAAATGTATGGATGCAGGCTTTCTTCCAAAATGGATGCCTGAACAGGAGGCAGATGGCTCAGCTTCTACATTTCTACTCTAGCATAACCCTGAAGTTCAAAGGAATCTGAAGAATGATCAAGAAATCCAATGAGTTAGTGACATCTTCCACCCAGATTTGCTTCCAGAAGTCATCCAGATGCCCACCAGCAATAGGAAGGAAAGCCCCTCAAGTAGAATGTCCATGTGACTAGAGATAGGACATGTAAAGCTTATGTCTAGAGACAGAAAGAACAGGAGATTCCTATGAAAAAGCTCCAGTGTTGGGACCTTGAAGGATCTAGGAACTAGCAAAAGCCTATGACCAGCACCAGGGCCACAACACTCAGATCTGGATAGCCCAGGCCCAGGGGTTCTGCAGCTCCTAATACTGTTGTGAGATGTCAGAGAAGGTACTCTCAGCTTTATAGATCTAAGGGGACTTAGCCCCCAAAATGTAGCAAGGTATAGAGCCTGGCCCTGGAACAAAACTCCAATTGAGGAAAATAAAACTAGAGAGATGAGTAAATCAAAGAAAATACCAACCAGTATCAAAAATTATTCCACATCTAACTCTATAACTACTGTAAGCAGAAACTCAAAGGAAAAATTGAATTTTCCTTAAGTATTACGTGTATACTTAGAAGATATGAAACATAAGATAAATAAAAGCTTTTGAGGAAAGAATGGAAGAATAGGTATCTTAGAAGAGAAAATGTTAAACCTCATTCAAGAAATCAACTCCCCCCAAAACAGAATAGACTAAATAGAAGTCATTGACTCTGAAACAGTAAGAAGCATTTGAACATGATCAAAAGATTGGAAAAATTAAAGATAGCTTATATAAAAAACAACTAATATGGAAAACAAGTCAAACAAGTCAAAAAGTCAATCTCCCATTTAAAATTCATTGGACTTCTTGACAACTATAATTTTTTTTAAGCCTGGACGCTTTGTTTTAAAAAGTCATAAATGAAAATTATCCAGATCGGATTAGTGAAGTGAGCAAAGTGTAGATGAAACAGTCCCCTAATTACCTCCTGAAAGGAACCTCAAAAGATAAAAGTACCAGAAATATCATAGCCCAAATCCCTGTCAAAGAAAAAAATACTGTGGACGTACAGAAAAGAGTTTAAATACCAAGAAATTATGGTCAGGATAACATAAAACCAGGTAGCTTCTACCAAAAAATGAGAGGAGTATTTCAAAAGGCAAAAGATACAGGCTTTCAAATCAAGAATAACTTCCCGTGCAGAGCTGAGTATTATTCCACGGTGGGGGCAGGGGGGGGGCGGGGAATGAAATGTTAATGGAATAGAGAACTTTCAAATATTTGTGATGGAAAACCAGAGCTATGTTGCAACTTTGAAATATAAACACAAGAGTCCAAGGAAGCCTAGAAAAGTAAATTTAGTTAAGGAATATGAAGGAACCATATGATAATATATTGCTAACATTCTCATAAGAGGGAAGAAACAAATGCCCCTTTAGAACCTTAATGCCTTCCAAGGATATTGAGGGAGTTAAATAATAAAAAGAGGCCATGGGGTGGCTTGATTCTTTTCTGAGGGTTTGAAGAGGGAAAAGAGAAGGTAAGGTTAAAAGGGTAGTATACTAGTGTAGAAAGAGGAAGAAGAATGTGGAACTTTTTTCTCATAATTTAGTTGTTTGATAAGATAATATACAAATAATGTATAAAATGGATTGGAGGAATAGGCATCCAATGAACCTCACATATGAAATGGTTAAAGGAGAATTAACTATACAAACACAGTTTGGTGTAGAAACACATCAAACTCAAAAGGGAAACAAATGGGAATGGAGGGCATGTGTTAAGTGGGAGAATAATACTAATCGTGAAATAGTCACAAGCAAAACAAACTCCTCGATCCTGAAGGGGGGACTAAAAGGGAGGGAATCGCCTCTTAGGCAATTGGGGAAATAGCTACACAAATTGAGGTACATGAATGTAATGGAATATTATTACACCATAAGAAATGATGAGTGAGATGATTTCAGAGAATCCTGGGTAATATTAACAGATTAGTGAAGTCAGCAGAACCAGGAGAGCAATTTAAATAATAACAACAACATTGTAAAGAGAAGCAATCTTGAAAAACTTAAGAACTGTAATCAAAGCAATGACTATCTATGTCTTCAGAGGACCTATGATGAAGCCTGCTATTGACAGAGAGGACACAAGGTGCAGAGATATAAATTTTTATTTTTGGACATAACCATTGTGTGGGTTTTTTCTTTTCACTTGACAATGTTTATTGTTACAAAGGTACTTTCCCCTTTTTTCTCTCTGATTTTAGTTGGGGTTAGAGAGATTTAGGGAAGAAAGAGGTTAGCAATAGTGATGCCAAAAAATAGGGCCATCACAACATTTTAAAAAGTACACAGAAGAGAACAAAAATTACTTCAGATGTAAGTTCAAAGAGGACAGTTTTGAAAATAATATATAAAATTTATTATATTTATTTGTGTTTAATTGTTTATTTATAGCCAATGGTATGATATGGCGATTCGTGGTTTGATATAGAATCTTTGTTTTGTGTTCTGTGTATAGATTTTTTTTTATTTTGGCACTTAAATTTATTTATTTTTTTTAAATTTTTTTATTTTTAGATTGCAACAAACAGTTCTACATAATTTTGGGTTCCAGATTTTCTTCCCTCCCCAAGAAGGCATGGAGTCCCATATAACTTCCAGGTATAAGTAGGCATTGAATAAAATTATACATTTTCTCATGACTCATGAGAAAGACAAAACAGAACCAAAAAAAAAACAC
>JAQQSZ010020157.1:0-10204 GCA_028646595.1 Phalanger gymnotis
TACCTCTATAGCTTTTAAAAATCAGATTTGATCAGTTCCTTTTGACAACTTCACCTTTCCCTTCTTTTTCAGAATTTTTGTCCTTGAGTTTTCAGAATTTCATTTTTGAATGCCTCCCATCTCTTGGGTTTACTTTCCTGTCAAATCTTAATCCATAGGATACTATCAGTCCTTTCTCTGAATCCTTTGAAAAGCCACTGTCCTCAAATGTAAGGTACATGTCAGATTATATTAAGCTTTCCTCTCCTCTGTAAAAATTCTAAGATTTCCACCCCAGGAACCAATTCTTCCATGCTGGTGAGCATCAGACCAAAAATAGAATTTTTGTGATTGGTCCCTTTACCTTTTGAAGAATTAAAATACAGTAAGTCAAGAAATTATTAATTGCTTTGCCTTTGGTAGAAAGAGAGCTTGAATGGATGTCTGGATAATTGAATTCCCCTATCAGTACCATATAATGCTTCAATGCTAGGCTTATATTCTACTTTCCAAAACCTAATATAATCTCTTTATTCTATCCATGTACTCTGTAGTATATACCAATATTGTTTCTATTTCTTCTCTCTCCTCTGTATCTGTATTGTACTACATGAGTGTTTTCTTTATATACAGTTTTATCCTTTCTCCTCAAACAAAAAAACAAAAACAAAAACAAAAAGTATCTTATCCTATTTCTTTTGAATAAAGTATGTCCATCCAGAAAGAGGCATTTTCTAGGCATGGGCTTCACATTTTCTTTTTTTTTTTTTTTTGTATTAAGATGTCTACCTAATTTTGTTTGTTTCATATGCTTTGTGCATTTGTATATACATGTACAAAACCATGTTTTATACTGCTGGCTCATTTTTTTTTGAATTATCTGCTTTGAATTTCTGAGCACCTTTACTGTTAGTCTTCTACGTTGTAATTATATTCTATGGCATCCAGTCCTTTGTTAAGTATAAGTGATCCTTGACTAGGATTGTATTATCATTATATTTTTAGCTATGGATCCAAATCCCACTGACAGATACCGAATCCTTAAGTAGGTATAAACTTTCCAAATCTGCCTTTCTCTTGTGAAGGCCTTCCCTTAGATCATCATTAAAACACCACCAGCATCTTTAAGCTCTTCAGTGTCTTGACTAAGACTTTGTATTCTTTACTAATGCTTCCTAGATTCCATCTGGCATTACTTGGGCCCACATTAATCACCAGAAGTTGGCAATAATTATCTCATTGGATAAGTCTTTGGATACTCTGTCTTATTCTCAATAGCAGATCTATTTGTAATTTTTAGGTCATTAAATACTGTACTTCAGTACCCCTCATCAGAAAGCTACTAACTACCAGAACTCATCTTTTCTTACTTAGGTAAGAAAAATTATCACCTGATAGTACCTGTTGTTTCTACAATCTGGCTAGCAGCTTCTGTGGGGGTGTAAGATCCACCAACAGCCAGCACCCAGAAAGCTGCCAGCATGCTGCAAAAGCACAGGTTCTTTTGATCTGCTTAACTAAGGAAAGTAAGGTTAAGGGATTGACAAGCTTACTTTAATTCAGCATACAAATATCATTCACTTAGTTCAGGGGAAGAGACCAGTACAATGAACTTCAGAGCAAAATACAAACAAATTACAAACATCAACAGATGGACCCAATACGATTCATAGTTACCAACACCTAGGTTCAGCCCCGGAGCTCAGAACAAGGGCTGGCCCAGAGTCACACATGCCATCATTGTCGCGGGAAAGAACTCCAAAGAAGAGAAGGCCAACCCCTGGTTTTATGTCTTTTTCAAGGTCAGGGGTGAGTCACACATGTGACTCACCCACGTGACCTAAAATTGTCACAAAAAGGCGACTTAAACCATGTGGTCTAAGAGCCTCTGATGTCACAAACTCATTTGTAAACTAGGCCCTCCCCTGAGTTAGCCCCACCTTGGGCCCCACTTAGTTACCAATCCACACCCACATAGGTTTGGTTAACACCTAATAGGGGTTTGGGCCTGGGGCTTAGCACTTAGTAAGACTCAATGAAATACACTGAATTACTCAAAGCAAACAAAAGCCAAACTCTTCAAGGGCACGTGTTGAACCAAGTGCTAAGGAGCCCATTTTGCTTACCAACACACCTGTAAAACTTTATCGTCATTCCTTTGAGGCTAATCAGGTACCTCCTCCTCAGAGGGTCCAGTTCTTTCCTCTTGGGGGGGAAAAACTCATTTTTGTTCCTTATCTCCAAATGTTCAGTGGTGTTTCTCCCCTTTCTTCTTGTTTTCATAGTATTTTACACCATGACATCTAAACAAAGGTCAAGATTCCTCTTTGCTTCTTCAGGTCACTTTTATTCTGTTTTTTTCTGTAACAAAGAAGCATTTCTTCAAATTTTCAAAGAACTCTTCATCCTTCTATTAATTTGGAAAGTGGCATTCTCTGCTAGGTGGGAGAGCAACCTACTTCTGAGCAGAGGTAGAAGTCATTGGACTCTGTCAGAATTGCAAACATCATGGATTCTATGCAGACCTTTTCAAGTTCACTTTGCTCTCCATATTTGCTGGAAGTGAGATCCCCAGGCCTTTGTCATTTTTGCTAGCAGGTTCCATTTTGCTTGCACTATCTACCTCACAAGAGTGTATTTAGCATACCTTAAAATGCTTGAAAATTGTGAACCAGTATTATTAATGTGGCAAAGTGATATATACATACAAGGTAAAATTATCATTAGAGTTATTAGTAGAAAAGGTAATGCCACTTCCAATTATTACGTACTCAAAGCCCTACTCTGTAGGCTGAGAAATTATGCATAAACCAATTCATTTATAATTTCCACTCCAGAGTCAAAGAAGTTATTTCCTGTGACCTTTGTTCATAAATTAAGCAAAAACAAACACTAACAAAACAGGGATATTCTTTGGATAAATAGGTGGAATTCGATGAAGTGGTATAAAGTGTTCCCAAAACTTAGGAAATTATTTCTCCAGGAAGAGTTAAGGGAGGAGGGGTAGAACATGAAATCTGTGGGGTTTAGGCTAAATTGTGTGTGTTTGGGTTGAAGTATATGGAATGAGTTTGTTCAAAATCAGTAAACTGAAACAATCATTTCACCATGTATTTTTCTTTCCCTCTGAGCCAAGGTGCCCTCCCTTTCTTCTTGCCACAGTTAAGCAATTCTAGGCCCAAAGGAATTACTGTTGTCATCAGCAAGGCCAATCTTTCTACATCTGACAGGCAATAACTCCTAGGGAACTCTCCATTTGACTTTTAGACCACTCTGATTATTAAGATGACTAGTTTGGAAAAGGGGGATCCAAGTTTGGAGTTTTATAGCCAGATATATACTGATGAGCTCCCTCTGGGTTAATTTATTGAAGAGTTCTTAAATAGGACTCTTGATTCTGGTTTTCTCTGTGTAGGTGAACATCTTGGCCAACTATTAATATGACCCCAGTATAGAGTTTTTATATAACATTGAACCTTTAGATCTAGCTCTGAAAAACCTTATTAATCATCTGACTCACCCCTCCTCATTTTACATATGAGGAACCCAAAGCCACAAGAAGGGAATTAGCTTTCTCAGAGTCAAACAGGTAATAAGTAACAGGGCTAGGATTTAAAACCAGCTTTCTGTGACTCTAGGTCCAATCTTGACTCTATTTCATCACAACCCCAGCCTAAGACTGGGCTTAACAAAGCTAATGGAACAAACTGACAATCCAGACAATGTTAAGTCTACCTTAACTCCCTTATTTTATTTCCTATAGTTTGTCTACACAAATTCTTTATTTTTTTTTTTTGCCAGAGTGGCACTGAATATCCCCAGAAAGTGCTATGTACTTTACAAGTCTTTGCTCATGCTGATCTCCATTCTGGAATAAATTCTCTCCTCATTCTATAACAACATTTTTACCTATTCTTCAAGGCCCAGATCAAATACCACTTCCTCCACAAATACCACTTCCCTTTCTAGCCCTCTCTATGTTGACTTTTCTTTCTTCTGAATTCCTATTGCACTGTTCTACACAATCTGGAATTTGATTTCTTGCTGTTTTCTATTGTTCTCTTATTATTCCACATGTATAAGTCTTTTCTTCCTCATTAGATTATGAGCTCTCTGAGTCAGGGACATGACTTTCTTCTCTTTCATCCCTTCTCAGCATCTATAAAGAATAGCATACAGTATGTACTCAACAAGATTACCTAACTAGACCAGGGATTTTGCTCAGGGATTGTCAAACTCAATGTGCTAGATGTTGGGGGGATAAATATTCCTGTTACTTCATGGAGGTTACAGTACAATAGGTTGAATAAGATCAAATCCAAATAACTCTGATACCAGTAGAAATAACCAAATGAATAGTAGAGAAAATTAACCATAGACTCATAGAACCTCAACATTGAAAAGAACCTCGGAGGACATCTAGTGACAGGAATCTCTTCTATAACCTCTCTGATGAGTGGTCATTCAGCCTTCTCTTAAGCCTCTAATTCATCCCCATGACAGAAAACTAAGTACCCCTTAAGGCCCCATTCTACTTTTGGACCACTCTGATTGTTGGAATGACTTTCCTTACATTGAAGTCAAGTCTGTTTCCTTGTAATTTCTACCCATGACTCTTTGCTCTTCCTTCTGTGGTCAAGTAGAAAACATTTAAACTCTCTTCCACATTGTGACCACTCTGAAGATAATTAAAGATAGGCTATCATATGTATATACCTACCCTATCATACCACCCCCCCAGCAAGTCTTTCCTTTTTCCAGAATGAATGTTGCCAGTTTTTTAAAATTAATCTTCATTGGCATTTTTATGCTATGTCCTTTTCTTTTAAAAAAAAATTCATTTTTTTTCAATTGAAAAACATTTCATTTCTCTCTCTATTCTCCCTTCCAATATATATATATAAAAGACAAACATAGTCAAGGGAAAAAAATTACACATTGATCATGTCCAACAATGTATTTCTCATTCCACATATTTAGTCTATCACATCTCTGTCAGGAGATGGGGGAAGAAGAAGTAAGCTAGGTTATTGGACTTAGCTCCCAGGGCTCAGAACAGGACCACAGTACAGTTGCTCTGACCCTAGATAGAGACTACAGAGTAGGCCTTTTTCAAATGTCTAGCACCTATCTTTATTGATAGTGTTTTTTTAAAAATTGATTTCTTGATATTTAACCTCCTGTGTTTAGTTTTATTAGATTAGGTTATTCTTGTAGTGCTAGGAGAGCTAGAAGAGGAGAAATCACTTTTGGCTAGGGGGTGGAGTAAGAAAGCCTTCACAAGTGTGATGGCCCTTGAGTTGGACCTTAAATGGTAGGTACTGTAGAAATCTTCATAGGTAAAGATGAGAATAGAGGAAAGGACATTCCAACCAAGAGCTGTGGCATGAGCAAAAGGCATAGAGTAGAGAAAACACAGAGTAACTAGAAGTACTAGAGAAGTTGACTCGAGAAAATTAGAATTTACTGACTTTCTAACAGCAACAAATCTTGTTGATATGAGTTATCATGGTTATAAATCACTTTACATACATAATCTCATGTAATTCTCATAACGCCCATTTAAATAGGTAGTATACTTGTAATATTTCATAGATGAGGAAAATGATACTCTAAAAAGTTAAATGAACTACTCAAAGTTATAAAGATAGTAAATGTTAGTGCTTGGAATTGTGGAATTTAGAGCTGGAAGGAACCTTAGAGGTCATCAACCTTCTAGTTTTACAGATGAGGAAATTAAAGCCCAGAGAGAGGGAAGTGATTTGTTCAAAGTTGCAAAAAGTGGAGCTGGTAGGCAAGGGGCCCTTTGGAAGAAGAGTCCTTTGGGAAAATGGCAAACCACAAGAACTTGGCTCCTCTTCTGTGTTCTTCCCTTTCTCACATTGGTAGTCCTGTAAGGACCTCTCACCCTCTTATTTGAATCCAGAAAACCCTCTAAGGGGCTTGTTAGATGAAGTGTAGCCATTTATACTTCCTCTGCTCTAGTTAGGTTGTTATTCTCACTATCCCATGAACATACTGTGATCATTTTTGTATGATGCCTCTGCACATATTGTTCCTGTGGCTTGAAATGCCCTGTACTTTGCCAAATCCTTCCCATTCCCCTAAGTCCAGCTCACCTCCAGCAAACTTTTTTAAACAACTCCTTACAGTAGCTCTAAGAATGACTCTCTCTCTGACCTTTTATGGCCCTTATGGTTTGAACCCTATGCTCTCTATATCTTGGGCTCTCATTATTTTCTTGACAATTTATTGGAAAGATAGGCAACCAGAAGATATCAAGTTGTCAAGATGATGTGGTCAATTGATTGAACAATTTAAATTGTTGACCTTTTTCTCTGAAAATGGCAGTGATAATTAGAGGAAATCTGTACTTTCAGAGCATGTCTGTGGACACAGGCCCTTTGTAAGTGCATATTGCCAAAAGAACATGTCTCAAGAATTCATTTGAGTGACAAGTTTAAGTGGATCTTGATAGTTTCTGCACATTCTCCAGAGATGTCATAAAAATGTTCAAAATGGTAAAAAGAGCTCTGAACTACATGAATTTAGGAATCATTTTTTACATGCTTACTCTGTATAAGGTACTATCCTAGGTACTGAAGATAAAGACAAAAATCAAAAAGACTGTGACTGTAAGGATCTTACATTCTACTTGGGGACATAGCATAGATGAGTAAATAGATGAGTAAATACAAGATGATTTGATGAAAGAGAATAGTAACCACAGAGGATGGAGGTGAGAAGAGGCTTTGCCTTGAGTGGCACATGAGATAAACATTGAAGGAAGCTGTAGTTCGAGGAGGCAGAGGTGAGAAGTGAGAGCATTCCAGGCTTGGGAGACAATCTATGCAAATGTATAGAGACAGGAGAAGGAATATTGATTTCAGGAGATAGCTAGAGGGCCAGTTTTGATAAAACATAAAGTGTATGAAGGGAGGATAACATGAAATATTTGCAAAGATAAGTATAAGACACAATGTTTAGGTGTTGAATACTAGCCTGGGGAGTTTAATTTTATCCTAAAAGCATAAGGAAAACACTCAAGATTTTTGAATAGGAGAGTGACATAATCGGACCCATGTGTAGGAATATGAATTTTCCAACTATGTAGAAGATGATTTGAGAGGGTAGAGGTTTGGAAGAAGGGAAGCAAATCAGAAGGTTATTATAGCAGTTCAGGCAAAGGGTGGTGATGTGCCAAATTAAAGCAATGATTATGTGAGTGGGAAGGGATTGATGCAAAGAGATTCTATAGACAAGATCAACAAAACCTGTTAACTGATTGGTTAGAAGTGTGAAGAGAAGGTAACAATCAGAATGACTATAAAGGTGATGGTGATCTTGACAGAAATAGGAAAGTATGAAAAGGGAATTTATATGGGTAAACCTGTGCTTTACAGAGGTGGGGAACCTGTAGCTCGTTGACTGAATCCAAACTTCACAGAACAAAGCTTTTTATTAAGGGGATTTGTTCTGTGAAGTTTGGATTCAGTCAAAGGGCCACACTTGAGGACCTAGAGGGCCATATGTGGCCTCAAGGCCACAGGTTCCCTACCCTTGCAAGTTTAGGAAAATCACTTTTGCAATTTAGTTGAGGAGGATGAGTTGGAATGAGGAAAAACTTGAGGCAGAAAGGTTATTGCAACAGTCCACAGTCCAGACATGAGGTGATGAGTGCCTTAACGAAAGTGTTGGCTGGCTTTGTTAATGGAGAGAAGGAAATGTATATATAATAGCTTGTCAAGGTAGAAAGAACAAATCTTGATTGGAAAAGTGGGGAGAATAGAAGTAAAAAGTTGAGAATGACACCAGATTTATGAGCTGGGGTGATTGGATAGATATTGGTACCTCGAAAGTAATAGGAAAGTTGGGAAGAAGGGACAGTTTTAGAAGGGGGATATAATGAGTTCTGTCTTGGATGTGTTAAGTTTGAGATAGCTATAGAACATATAATTTGAGATGTTCAAAAGGCAGTTGATGGTGGGAGAATGAGAGATTAGGGTGGGGTATATAGATCTGGAAATCTTCTGAACAGAAGTGATAACTGCACTTATGGGAGCTCAAGAAATTGACAAGTGAGATAGTATAGAAAGGGAAGACAAGAAGGCCATTGACAAAACCTTGGGTTATGTCCATTTAGCGGGGATGGCCTGAATGAAGATCTGGCAAAAGAGACTGAGGAAGGGTAAGGGATTCAATTCAGCAATTAAAAGATGATTCATAACTTGAGAGAAAGGATTGGTAACTGGAGAGAAAGGAATTTCAGTTGAATAATGAAGTCAAAAACCAGATTTCAGAAGATTTTGAGTTAAGTGGAAGAGAAGAAGTAGAAATATCTAGCCTACACAGCTTTCTCAAGGAATGTAGGTTAAAAGGACATAGGATTTTGAGAATAGAGGATAGTGTATATTTGAGTTAGGAAGGTATGTCAGGGCAGAGTTAATGGTCTAGAAATGAAAAGATGGGTGGAGGCAATGGACATTGTAGTGGGAATGAAGGTCAGGGCAGAAAAATGTAATGATAGAAGAATCTGATAAGATGAAGTAATTTTCAAGGGAAAGAAAGCTATACGACTAGTGGGAATGGTCAGATCAAGTGAGGAGTTTTTAAGGGTGGGAGACATAAGGACATGTTTGTAGGGAGTAGGGAAAAATTCTGTAGATAGGGAGAGTTTAAATATTAGAGGTGGGGATGATAGAAGAGATAATCTGTTAGAGAAAATAGAATGAAATGTACATGTGAAGATGATATGTCTTTAGGCAATATAGGAGTGAAGGAGGAGATAGTGGGGGGAGGTATCTAAGTGATGTGAAATGAGGAAGAAGGAAGAAGAGCACTCTTAGGAAATTTCTCATATTTTCTCTGAAGTATGAAACAAGGTCCTTAGTTGATGGGGAAAGGGAGAGTGACTCTGTGATTAACTTGATGAGAGATAAAATGGTTTGGAAGAACTACTATAGTAAATAGAATAACAAACCAATTAGGAAAGTGTAAAAAAAATTTTCTCATTACAATGAGAGGTCAGTTGAAATTATGTAATGTAAATTTGTAGTTGACTCAACGTGGTTTTCTCTAGCTCCATTAAGGAGCATTTGAACATGTGGGGAGGAGTCAGATAGTAGAGAGAATCCATGTTTGGGGTTTGACAATACATGACCAACAATAAGGTAAGGGAATATGAGAACTGACAGAAAAGGATAGTGCAGAGTTGAATTGATTTCCAAAAGATCAATATAGACAAAGGAGAGTGTACAGTTCAGGGATAATGACTTGAGCATGAACTGACAGGTAGAGGGAATGATCATTATGATGAACACAAAGAACAGAGTCAGGGTTCATAAGGCACAGGGAAAGATTGAATGATACAAGAATATATTAGAAAAAAAGGAATTTTAGAGTCTACTAACATGAAAATAGAACATTTGTGAGTAATGAATGACTTTACCTTGTCTGTGTTTAACTGGCATAGAATGGAGGGTTATGTCATAAGAACTGAGGGGTTTGAAGATGTGGGGAGCTAAGGTATTTGAGGGATCATCAATATGTGCATTGAAATGGGGTGGAAAGAAAGGCACTGAAGTTATTGATGAGTAAAGGAGAATATCTTGAGAATTGATAGATAAAAGCCACCAGGATTTGAATCGAGTGATAAATTTGAATAGTTTGAACCTCAAAAAGAAGTTGCTAAGTGATGTGGTAGAAGGAGAATCTAGAAATGGAAATTGGGAGCAAGGGGCATTCCAACTCTTCTGCCACAACAAATGAGTTAAGGGCATGAAGTGGGTAGGAAATGAAAGGGTTATTGGTAATAGAAAGGTAACAGAGATACTAGCGTCACCAGGGGGAAGCCAGGTCTCAGTGAATGCCAAAAGAGGGAAGGAATGAGAAAGCAAAAATTTTAAGTATAAGTTTAAGGAAATTTGTTAATCATGGAGCAGATATTACAGAGAGCATACTGGAAGGGGCAGGTAGATCTCGAGTGGCCTGGGGGGGAGGTTCTAAATGAGGGTGATGGGAGTAAGGGCGCAGTCAGTTAGGGGTGGGAAATAGTGACTTGTTTGGTGATGTTGTATTCCACAAGGCTCAGGGAGGCTTGTGTCACAGCTGGAAGTAGCAGGCAAAAAACAAAACAAAACTCCTGGAGTAATATGGACAGCAGGTAGTTGGTGATAGTGTGAAGTGATGTTGAAAAGATGAGGTTCAGAATTTTGGAACAGACTCT
>JAQQSZ010020158.1:0-10203 GCA_028646595.1 Phalanger gymnotis
ATTGGCTTTTTGGAGCACTTTTGCCATTTGAGTTAGTCTATTTTTTAAGGTGTTGTTTTCTTCAATATATTTTTCAGTATTTTTTTGGCTCTCCTTTAGCAAGTCATTGACTTGTTTTTCATGGTTTTCTCTCATCCTTCTCATTTATCTTCCCAATTTTTCCTCTACTTCTCTAACTTGCTTTTCCAAATCCTTTTTGAGCTCTTCCAATTGCGTAAAACCAGTTCATGTTTTTCGTGGAAGCTTTTGTTGTAGGCTCTTTGACTTTGTTGACCTCTTCTGGCTGTATGTTTTGGTCTTCTTTGTCACCAAAGAAAGATTCCAAAGTCTGAGACTGAATCTGGGTGCATTTTTGCTGCCTGGCCATGTTCCCATCCAACTTACTTGACCCTTGAGTTTTTCAGTGGGGTATGACTTCTTGTAGAATAGTAAAGAGTACTTTGTTCTAAGCTTGAGGGGATGAACTGTTATTTTCAGAGTTATTACAGCCAGCTCTGCCACACCAGCACTCCTCCTTCCCCAAGAACCCCCAACCCAGACTGGACTGACATCTTCAGCAGGCTCTGCACTCCTGCTCTGATCTGCCACTCAATTCTTCCCACCAGGTAGGCTTGGGGCCAGAAGCAACTGCAACTGTAGTTCTGTGGCTGCCCCACCTCCACTGCCCCTGGGGAGGCGGCTTAATTGGGAACTCTATCACCCTGTCCCCAGCAGCTTTTCTCTCTAACCTTCTCTGTTGTCTTTGGTATTTGTGGGTTGAGAAGTCTGATAACTGCTGCAGCTCACTGATTCAGGGTGCTAGGGCCCACTCCACCCAGCTCCTGGTCTGATTGGTCTGTACAGCCCAGGCTGGGCTCTGCTCCACTCTTCTCCCAGCTCCATGTGGGATAGGGCCATGTGGGATAGAGACCATACAGGCTGCCCTCGGCTAGAGCCCTGCTTCCCTCTGCCATTTTGTGGGTTCTGCATTTCTAAAATTGTTTCAGAGCCATTTTTATAGGTTTTTGGAGGCACTTGGCAGGGAGCTCATGCTAGTCCCTGCTTTCCAGCTGCCATCTTTGCCCTTTGCACTTTTGAACAGACCTAATTGTTGCTAGGCTTTTCCTGATATCCAACCTAAATGCATCACTTTGTAACTTACACTTACCGTTCCCAATTCTGATCTCTGGGGCCAAACAGAACAAATCTGTTCCCTTTTCCACATGAAAGCCTTTCACATATTTGAACACAGCTATTGTGTACCCCTGAACCTTTTCTTTTCCAGGGGAAATTACCCCCCCCCCAATTTCTTCACTTTATTCTCATATAATGTGACTGTTTTCCTCTGAATGTTCTAAATCTTATCTGTCTTCTTAAACTATGACACCTGTAACTGACTGAAATACTCAGATTTGTTCCAAGGTAGAACACAAAGGTACTACCACCACCTTATTTCTAAGCTCCACTTATCAATGCAGCCCAAGATCAAAATGGATTTTCTGGCTGTCATATCAAACTGATGACTTATATTGAGTTTGTAGTGCACTAAATCCCTCAGATCTTTTTAGGCAGACTGCTTTCTAAGCCTACCTCACCAATCGTACACTTAAGTTGATTTGTCTTGAATTGGCGTTGTACTTCATCTTATTAGATTTAGCCCTATGATCTGTACTGTCAAGCTCTTTTTCGGTCCTTACTCTTATGCCCAGGGTCTTAGCTCGCTTTTCTAGATGTATGTCACCTGCAAATTTGATTAGTCTACCACCTATTTCTTCATTCAAGTCATTGTAAAGATGTTAAATAGCATAGTGTCAAGCAAAAATCTCTGGGGATCTCCAGCAGAGACCTCTTGTCAAAAAGACATTGAACTATTAACAACTACTCTTTGAATCAGGCAGTTTTAAGAGTACTGAATAACCTCCTAGAGCAGTGGTGTCAAACTCAAGTGGAAACTAGTGCAGCTAATCCATATGTAAAGATCCCTGTGGGGTACTTATTTGATTTAGTTTTAAATGACAACATTACAGAGATTTTATTTGTATTTTATTTTTGTCAAATATTTCCTAATTACATTTTCATCTGTTTCAGCAGCACTGAGAGTGTTAAAGGCTCCAAGTGTTTGACCCCTCCGCTCTAGAGCATATATCATTCTATCTTTTCAACCAGAAGAACATGAAATAATTTATCAAATCCTTCACTAAAATCTAGGTGATCATTATCCTCAACATTCCCCTCATATGCTAGTTTAGTAACTCATTCAAAAAAGGAATAAAGTTATTGAGAATTGACTTGTTATTGATGAAGAGTTACTGGCTTTTTCCTCATCAATGCTTCTTCTAAGAAATGTCCACTAATGGTCTCTTTAGTGATATTCTCAATACAGGGGTGGGGAACCTGTGGCCTTGAGGCCACATGTCACCCCCTAAGTCCTCAGGTGTGGCTTTTTGACTGAGTCCAAGTTTTATAGAACAAATTCTTTTATTAAAGAGATTTGTTCTGTGAAGTTTGGATTCAGCTAATTCAGCTAATAATGGATTGAAGCTAATTTCACTGTCTTATATTTTTCCAATTCTTTCTTTTCCAATTCTTTCACTTTTTTTTTTTTTTTTGGAAAATCAGGAAAACATTTGAACTGCTCCAGGTAATCCTGTGGTCCCTTCCATCAATTGGTGTGTCCCTGTTAGAAATGATTATTTCTCTCTTGTATTAATAACTAATGATTGTATCACGACCAAGGCTTTTCCCCTTTTGTACTTCCTCATCCAGAATTTAACCAGTATGGGAAATCTTTCTAAAACACTTATCCAGCTCGGATGACTGAGATTTAATCAAAGGCAGTAAAAGAAATTCTAAGTTTAAGCTAATGGGTGCTTTCCTGCTCATTGTGTTTACAGAGACAGTTCTGGGAAAATGTGAATCCTCCGTTTTGTCAGACAGGTGATAGGGAAATTGGTAAGTCTCTTTAACCAAGATTCAGGTAATCCAAGTCACATACCCTAAGACCTCATTATAATATTCATTCTTTCATTAATTATTAACCACTCAGAATTGATTGCCACCTTCAGGAACACTTCCTCTTCCAAGGGGAGTCCACCACCAACAGGGATCTTTGGTCTAAGAGAGAGGTGGTAGAATGATCCTCCTTTTATTAATAAATGTGTTAGCATTGCTAATAAAATGATTAAATTACCCAGAAACTATGTCTCTCAAACTTTTTAATCACCACTCTGCCTGGAACTTCCATTTTAAGAGTGCCCAGGCCAGCCATGATCACTTTTCTTTAAGCTCTCTTCCTGACTCCAGAATTTTATATTTTGCCCCCACATGAGTTGGAGCAACCCATCTTTGAATTCTTTTTTATGTGTTCTCTCTTATTAGAATGTAAGTTCCTTGAGGGTAGAAACTTTTTCTTTTTTGCATGTGTTTGTATTCCCACTGCTTATCAGAATATTCCCTTAAAAGTGCTCTATTTCTGTTAATAATATCTATCTAACTATCTATCTATCTATCTATCTATCTATCTATCTATCTATCTGTCTGTCTGTCTGTCTGTCTGTCTGTCTGTCTGTCTGTCTGTCTGTCTGTCTGTCTGTCTGTCTGTCTGTCTATCCGTCTATCCATCTATCTATCTCCATTTTCAATTATCAATATCAATATCCTTTTATCTCCCTTTCCCCTTTCCTCCCTTGTCTTTCCCTCCTCTTTGTCTCTTTCTCTCAGATATTTAAGCTATCACTAACAGTGGTTTAGTAACTCATATCCTACTTCTTTCTGTGTCCAAGGATATAGTTCATCTGGAGCAGGTCATCTGAAGTAGTTGAAGATAGCTAGGTACTCTCTTACTATGTCTTGATTTATTTTAGGTATCAATTGCGTCATACATTTTTTGTTGTTGTTGCTGTCATCTTCATGCAAAAAGATATTCTCCTTGGCAAAGTAGACAAAAAATAAGAATTGGGCAGCTCTATCTTCTTTATATGGTCAGTCATCACTGTTCAATCTTTCGAAGCAACAATACAATCCTGTATTTTATTATTCTCTTTTCCACAGAATATTTTAAGAAACTCCACAGAAACGGAAACACAAAAATTTCTATATTGTTTACTCTCTCTTGCCATACTCAGTTGATTTTGAACTTTAGTACTTTTGACAATATTTTTTTCAGAATTTCTTTACACTTCACTATTCATCTCCTGTCACCTCCCTCTTCCCCCTGTAGATTTCTGAGGTGTAAATGCTCATGGTGAAAATTTAACAATCTAATCTGCTTCCAGCATTCTTCCCAAATGTCTTTATATTAGATAGCTGCCTAAATACTATGAACAGAGGAATCACTGACCACTACTACTCTTTTCTTCTTCCTATGATCCTTTTTAGATAACCTCTTACCTGATAAGAGGTTGTGGCTTACTTACCTATAGCTTTACTCTTTTATCTCTAGGATATATTTTAAAATTGTTTACTCATAGATTTCAAGACAGAAGGGATCTTAGAGGTCATCTAATCTGATCTTTTCATTTTATTTATTAGGAAAATGAGAGTCTGAAAGATGTTGTCATTCGTCTAAGTTGAACAGCTAGTAAGTGGCAGAGTCAACATTTGAACTCATGGCTCATTACTCTAGGTATAGAATTCCAAGGTCAGCATTCTTTTGATTCTATTAGGCAGAGGAACTACCTTGTCAGGAAGAGCTTCAAAATCCTCTGTCTTTTTGTCTGTCTATCTCCCTGTCTTTTTTTGTTTCATTTACTTTAAAAAAATTATCTTGTTTTTCCAGCTACCTTTTTCTGCTCTTTCTCTTAAGTCTTTGAGTCTTCCTCTCTCCCTCTTCCTCACTGCCTCTCCTTCATTTCTTCTCCCTTATTACCTTTCTCTTCCTTCTCTGTCTCCTTTAGTTATATACTTTTCCTTTCCCTCTCTTACTCTTCTGTGTGACACACTTTTATTCTTTATCCTCTTGACAAGATTCTTCTACTTAATTTCAGATTCTTTTCCCCCCATTTCTTAAACCTTCTTTCTATTTTCTTCCTCACTGTAGTATTTCATTGTATGTCACACAACTCAGGGCATTGGGAAGAGTTCCTTGAGTCTCCTTGACTTTTCTTCAAAGAGGAAGAATGGCCTATATTATTTGGAACATATAGCAGGTAGTCACTTGTAGGAGGCAGAAATACAAACATCTCACACTTACTGAAGATTGGTGCAAAATTATTCCTGCTTTCCATACTGAGATAACCAGCTTTATTTGTTTATTTATATATATATATGTATATATATGTATATATACATATATATATATATACCTAACTGTGGATGTTTATACTTTACCCCTAAGAACCTTCTTTACTCCTTTATATCTTACTTTTGTTGTCAATCAGATGGTGTCTGACTTCTTAGGACCCTATTTGGAGGTTTCTTGGCAAAGATACTACAGTGGTTTGTCATTTCCTTCTCCAGATCATTTTACAGAGGAAGAAACTGAGGTGAACTGGGTTAATGACTTGCCCAGGGTCAAACAGCAAGTAAGCATCTGAGGCCAGATTTGAATTCAGGTCTTCCTGACTCCAGACCTAGTGCTTTATCAACTGTGCCACCTAGCTCCCCCTTTTACATAATTTAATAAACAACAGTCCCCACCCAACTTCCTCTTCTTAGTCTCAATAACTTCAGAACCTCTTTCTCCCACCCTTTCTGTTAATACAAATTGACACCCCTACCAAACATTAAACCAATTTGTTTACTCTCCAATTTGTTCCATTTACTTTAAAAATAATTTATTTTGTTTTTCCAGCTACCTTATTCTACTCTTTCTCTTGAGTCTTTGATTCTTTGTCTCCAGGTCCTTATGCCTTAACCATCCTTAATCTCTCCTTAATTCTCCTTTTTCTTCCTTGATTTTCATTTTTCTCCATCATCCTTTTCTTTCAGAAGCTAGAAATAGAATCTGGACCTGGAAGTTGTTTGCTTTCAATTTTTCTTCAGTTTTCCCCCAAATTTCTTCTCCCCAAATTAAATATCTAGTCTTCTTTACAAGTCCAAACTACCTACACAATTCCCTGCTTCTTAGCCAACTAGAGTACTTATTTCTTCTCTTGCTTCTTTTTGCATACCTTTATCTCATAAAAGCTAACAGTAGGAAAAAATATTGCTGAAAAAATAGAGATAGTTAATTTTAATAAGACAGCAGAAATTAACAAAAAAATGAGAAAGAATATTCTATATCTACACTATCACATGTAAACATGGTGTCAATATGTTTTACCTAACTATTTTTTTACTATTATACAAGAAGATTCTATTGAGGCCAAGGTATAAGGGGGAAAGAGTATAGTATATGAAACAAAATATGTTAAACATTTTTAAAAATAAGTTAATTTATTTATTTTTAGTTTTCAACATTCACTTCCATAACTTTAAATTTTCTCCCCCTTCTCCCCTTCCCCTCCCCAAGATGGCATGCAATCCAATATAGGCTCTACATATACATTCTTATTAAACATTTTCACATTAGTTATGTTGTATAACCATGAGAAAGAAAAACATAAAACAAAACAAAACAAAAAAAGAAAATTGTTTCAATCTGCATTCAGACTCCATATTTATTTTTCTGGATGTGGATGGCATTTTTGATTATGAGTGTTTTGGAATTGTTTTAGGTCCTTATATTGTCGAGAAGACCTAAGTCTATCAAACTCAGTCATTGCACACTGTGGCTTTCACTTTGTACAATGTTCTGGTTCTGCTCACTTCACTCAGCATCGGTTCATATAATTCCAGGTTTTTCTGAAGTCCACCTGTTCATCATTTCTTATACCACAATCTCATTCCATTACATTCATATACTGCATATTTTAAAGTAAAAAAAAATAATACTGTTAGGAGAAAGAAATAGAACTCATTAGTGATTAACTCATGTTAATAAGAAAGCAAAAATATGGATGAACCCAAAACAAAGATATTGAATAGTTATACTGTTACATAAGGTTGGGATGTCAATGGGCTTTGATCAACTGTTTCCCTTTGTTACAAGAGTGGGTTTTATTGAACCCTCAAATGTGATAATAGTTGTAAGGCGCAGTGCCTGACACATAGTAGGTACTTAATAATGCTTGCTCCCTTTTTCTTTCCCTTGAGGTTGGGAAATGATATGATTCAAAACCAAAGATTTCGATAAACTTTTGAGAGAGAGAAAGACAGACAGAGGCAGAGACAGAGAGAGACAGAGACACAGAAACAGAGAGAGACAGAGAAACACACACCCACACAGAGACACACAGAGAGAGACACACAGAGCCAGAAAGCCAGAGAACACAGTGAGACACAGGCAGAGAGAGAGAGAGAGAGAGAGAGATACAGACAGACAGACAGACACACACACACACACACACATACACACACAGAAGCTTGATGAAATAAACAAAAACATAGTCTTAGAAATGTAAGAAAGGAAAATATTGTATTACATTTTTTATTGTTCCATGATTGGGCATCAGCTGTCCTAAGGGAATGTTCAGTTGGGAATACAAAATACTGGAAAATAACTATGGTCTTTTTTTAAGTACCTCAAAAAACTTCAAAGAAAGAGAGTGCATTTTGCCAAAATAAATCAGCAAAGGCATAGATAGCTAAATAAAAGTGAAACAAAGAATATGCCAAAGCTATGCTGTCATATGTGATTGTGACAACAACTTTACTTAAGTTTTCTGATTTTTTTTTATAGAGATTTCTATTTGGGTGAGGTATGTCAGAATGTGAACATGGTTTAAAAGATAAAAGTCTTCAATGATATTTTTTAAAGGCTATTGGCTACAGAAGTGTTACTACCAAAACACAAGAGGACCAAAAAGGCTAAAAGGGACAAATGTGGCCCTGGAGTTACAAGTACTTCTGATTTCTATTATCTTTGAAAGAGACTTTTCCCAAAGAAAAATTGACATAGCCACACAGGATATATGGTGAAAGGGATGCCATGTTGATTGACCAAGCAAAAAAATGGAAAAGACTAGCAACTATCACTTATTTGCTGACCATGAGGAGAGGGCAGTGGAGATGAAGGGACCAGAACCAGAGAGGTGATGATAACCAGAGTCACTTCCTTCCTTGAAGCATTCTAGTGAAGTCAGTGATACTTATCTTATTTTTCCATCTAGTTCCCCCATTTCCTATTTCTCATCCAACTAATGAAAAGTGATGGGAGAAGTTATGGGAGAGAAAAGATATGCTTTCTCTCACTCCTTCTCCACTTGGTTATGGCCACTGAAGCTAGAATTTGGAAGTCATATTCCTTTTATTGAAATTTGTATTCTGATGCACTGGAATCTGTTTTCAAATTGTATTGCTGTATACCTTATTTTTGTCTATCAGTGTTCAGAAAAAGGATAAAGAAAGAAAAGTTAACTGTGAAATGGAAAGGGGATTTTACAAAGTGCAGACTGGCTGGGAATGAAGCCAATTAACTGACTGGAAACTCCTCTTGGCTCATTTACTCCAGTGCCTTGTAGTCAAGACTATAATAAGTGAGGCAATGGGAAGGCTGAAATTGGCTTTTGATTCAAAGACAATGAAATCCTTCTATCCCTCCTTTTCCCTCATGAACTTTCCCTACAAATTAAAATACAAACATGTTAGTCATCTCTCAGAAATAAAGACCAATTAAGAATGCTACCCACCTCCTGAGAGGTGAAGAACTTAGCATGCACAATGAGACATATATTTTTAGACATGGGCAATGGGGGAATTGGCTTTGCTTAGTTGTATATATTTGTTAAAAATTGTTTTCCCTTTTTTTTCTCAACGGTGAGCTATTACATGTGTGAGAGAAAATAGATGATTTTTAATTGAAAAAGGTTAAAATTTAATGAGACAAAATAAAACAGTCACAAAACAGAAGCAAAATCATGGACAGGCAGAAATATAAATAAGCAGGCTTTGCTCAATCATTTTTCTTTGTTACGAAGGGAGGGTTCTTTGATGATGGAGTGAAAAGGAGGAGAATGGAATCAGGAAATAACTGTGCAAGTAAATACACATCAGTGCAACTTTTGAAATAAAAAAGAAAGAGTATGAGGAGAAATAAAAATATCTATTTTTAATAAGACAGAACAAAACAATGACTAACAAAAAATGAGAAAGACTGAAGCATAGGGAAGTATTCACAATCCATTTGGATGTCAGCAGATTTCGCTTAAGTATTTTTTTTTGTTACAAGGGAGGATTCTACAGGAGAGTATCAGATACTGTGTTATTTCTCAGTAACTCTAGAATAAAAAGAACCATCAGTAAAATTTTAAATATAGCAAAGACTCTTGAATTGAGAGAGAATGAGGGAGAGAGGCTCAATGAAATGACAGTAAAAACAAGATGGAAAAAGCACTGTATAGTTAGTCTGTCATATGTATTTGTGGTTCTTTGCTTAACAGCTTTTCTTCTCTATGAAGGAGTGCTCTATCAAGGCTGGGAAAAAACAGAAAATGACTACGGCATTAAAAAAAACACAAAACAACCACCACCACTACAAAAGACATTAGTGCATTTTAAGACAATGCATAGAAAAACCTATATTGTAATAAGACAGTAAAAGCGTGCATTATTAGTAAAAAAATGGAAAGAATATTGCATAGTGATGCTGTCACAATTGTACCATCAGTCAGTTTTACTTAATTATCTTTCTTTGTTACAAGGAAAGGGTTTATTGTGGTGGGAATATTTCAGGATATGGCAATTGTATCATAACAAAAGCCATTAATAAAACTTTAAAAATAAATGAAAATGAGAGAATATGACTGAAATATACACATACACAGAGGCTCACTGAATTAAGTTGCCAAAAACATGACAAATAAAAATGTGAAGAATAGGATGTTGCAGTTATCTTTTTTTTTGTTTTTGAACATCTATTTTTTAAAACTTTGAGTTCCAAATTCTCTCCCCTCTTCCCTTCCCACCCACCCTCCCTAAGAAGTCAAGCAATTCAACATGGGCCACATGCGTATCATTATGTATAATCCTTCCATAATACTCATGTTGTGAAAGACTAACTGTATTTTGCTTCTTCCTAACCTATCCCCCTTTATTGAATTTTCTCCCTTGACCCTGTCCCTTTTCAAAAGTGTTTGTTTTTGATTACTTTCATCCCCATCTGCCCTCCCTTCTATCATCCCCCCATTTTTTATCTTCTTCCTCCTTCTTTTCTGTGGGGTAAGATACCCAATTGAGTATGTATGG
>JAQQSZ010020159.1:0-10202 GCA_028646595.1 Phalanger gymnotis
TACCTTAAGAATTAGATTGGAGCAAATGGAAGCTAGTGACTTTGTGAGAAATCAAGATATTATAAAACAGAACCAAAGGAATGAAAAAGTGGAAGACAGTGTGAAATATCTCATTGGAAAAACCACTGACCTGGAAAATAGATCCAGGAGAGATAATTTAAAAATTATTGGACTACCTGAAAGCCACGATCAAAAAAAGAGCCTAGACCTCATCCTTCAAGAAATTATCAAGGAAAACTGCACTGATGTTCTAGAACCAGAGGGTAAAATAGAAATTGAAGGAATCCACAGATTGCCTTCTCAAAAAGACCCCAAAAAGGAAACTCCTAGGAATATTGTCGCCAAATTCCAGAGCTCCCAGATCAAGGAGAAAATACTGCAAGCAGCCAGAAAGAAACAATTTGAGTACTGTGGAAACACAATCAGAATAACCCAAGATCTAGCAGCTTCTACATTAAGAGATCAAAGGGCTCGGAATACAATATTCTGGAGGTCAGTGGAGCTAGGATGAAAACCAAGAATCACCTACCCAGCAAAACTGAGTATCATGCTCCAAGGCAAAATGTGGATTTTCAATAAAATAGAGGACTTTCAAGCTTTCTCAGTGAAAAGACCAGAGCTGACAGAAAATAGAGAATCCATTACTTATTTTGATCACAAGAAAGAGAGCAAAATCAAATTGCCAAAATAAAAAATGAAAAAAAATTTCAAATCAGGGTGGAAATGATGAAAATTGTTTTGGACAGTTATATTTCAGTAAAACATAATATAAATGAAAGGGATATTTATATATATTTATATAAATTATAAAACATCAAGGTTAACAGGAAAGGAAATAGAGATTCTAAATAGCCAAATCTTTGGAAAAGAAATTGAACAGGCTATAAAAAGAACTTCCAACTGGAAAAATAAAAACAAAAGCTTGGGCCAGATGGATTTGCCGTTAAATTCTTTTAAGAAATAATTTAACTCAGGTTTTACATAAACTGTTTAAAAAGTTAGGGGAATATGTCATTCTACCAAACTCTTTTTATGAGACAAAAATAATGTTTATTTCTAAACATAGGAGAGCTCACTCAGAAAAAGAAAATAGGCTGATATTGCTGAGAAGCAGTATATTATTATTGAATAAAATATCAATAATGAGGCCAAAGTAAAACATTCACCAGGTTATATACTATACCAGGTTGATTTATACCAGCAAGTAATAGTTAAGCAATCAATAGTTAAGAAAATCTTAAATATAATTTTTGTTGTTCATTTATTTCAGTTGTGTCTAACTCTTCATCACCCCATTTGGGGCTTTCTTAGAAAAGATAATGGAGTGGTTTGTCACCTCCTTCTCCAGCTCATTTTATAGATGAAGAACTGAAGCAAATAGGGTTAAGTGACTGCGCGAGGTCATAGCTGATAAGGGTCTAAGGCCAGATTTGAACTTGGGAAGATGAGTCTTCCTAACTCCAGGCCCAGCACTCTATCCATTACACCATATTAGTAACAGCCAATATAAATCAAATGACTTGTGAATAGCATAGGAAAAACTTCTGATAATATACCATCTTTTATTTTAAAAACGTTAAAAAGCATAGAAATGAATGGACCTTTTCTTTATATGGTTAATAGCCTTTCTATAATACCAAAAGTTAGTTTTATTTATAGCTTTTTTAATTTAAAAATTTTATAATTTTAAAATGTGTATAAATGCATTTATACAAATATATGATTGTGTATATATGCATATATATCTAAAATATATGTATGTGTATACATATACATACTTTGATATACATATATAATTTCCATACATATGCATACACACGTATATATGAATGGCTAAATAGTATAGACATTTTCAGTAAGATCAAGGGAAAGTCAAGGATGTTCATTTTTACCTCTGTCATTTAATACAATGGTAGTAATTCTACATGTTCTAAATTTAAAAAAAGTAAAGAAGTACAGGAAAAGAATTAATACAATTATCACTTTTTTTTTTTTGCAGATGATATGATAGGTAGAGATTCACCTAAAGCTAATAGAAATCACAAATTCGGAAAAAGAGCAGGATATCAAACAAATCTACATAAATCATCAGCCTTTCTGTGTATTATCAGCAAAACCCAGCAGAAAGAGATTTTAATAAAGACATTGCATTTAAAATAGCTACATAATAAAGTATCTGGGAGACTACCTGCCAAGACCTGAAAAAATTATATGAATATAATTATAAAACACTTTAGACAGAATGAAAGATTATGTATTACTGGCTGCTTTGTCATTGCCCTCAAAGAACTATAGGACTTCTCCATATGACTGGTAGCTGAAACTTTGTGTTGTCTTCCCCATTAGAGTATAAATTCCCTGAGAGCAGGGACTATTTTTCTTTTTATTTGTATCCCCAGTAGTTCACACAGTGCTTCACTCATGGTAAATGCTTTTTGATTCATTTTTTTTCAAAAATAAAAGATAAATAATTGGAGAGGAATTAATTGTTTTTATTTCTGCTATTTTGGTAGAATAAAAATTATAACACAATAATTATATATACAATATATAATAATGTAAAGTTAATTTAGAGATTTATCGCCATACCATTTGAACTGCCGAATGGTTACTTTATTGAACAAGACAAAATAATAATAAAAATCATCTGGAGGTTAAGAAAAAATCAAGAATTTTAAAGGAAATAATAAAAAGAAATGGAAAGGGGACCTAGCTCTTCCAGATCTAAAGCTATGCTACAAAGCACTAATTATAGAAACAATCTGTTGTTTGCTGTTGTTTCAGTCATATCTGACATTTTGTGACCCCGTTTGGGGTTTTATTTGGGCAGAGATACTGGAGTGGTTTTCCATTTCCTTCTCCAAGAAACAGTTTGGTGCTCGTTAGAAGAAATTGATCATTAGAATATATTAAGTACACAAAATGATAACCTGATATTCAATAAAGCTTAAAACATCAACAGCTGGAGTAAAGACTCACTATTCTAAAAAAACTTCTGGGAAAATTGAAGAGTAGTTTGGGAGGAATTAAGCTTAAAATAGTGTTCCATACCACATGCCACAATAAGTTCCAAATGAATACACAAACTTGTTATAAAAAGGTCCCATAAGCAAATTAGAAGAGCAGGGAAATAACCTTCCTGTAATAGCAAGTAAACTTTTTGTTATCTTTTGTTTTGGAATGCTTCTTAGCACTAAGGTAATCAAGTGCCTTTGGGTCTTTCCTTTGTTTCAATCAAGAGTCTTTGATTGAATCAGGAGTCTTTGGTGACCTGCTTAAGTCACAGGAAGGCTTTGGTCGCATAGGTTTGTGTCACATGGTTATGATGCCCTCTGAATCTGAAGAAGTGTATATGTACTCTGAGGTTAGCATTTTCCTTGGTGCTCACTCGTTGAACAAGACTCTGGGTAGCTATTAGGGAGCCTCCTGGCTTTGAAAACCCAGATGTTGGTGCTTCTCTCTCAGATGACTATGTATATATAGCTTTGGTCAGACAGCTAGAAGCCTGTCTGTTGATTTGTGTTATTTGCTCTGCTTGTAATTTCTGTTTGTATCTGCTCTGAAGTTCAGGGTACTGACTTCTCTCTGAACTTAAGTGAATGATACAGGGTACTGACTTCCCTCTGAACTTAAGTGAATGATATATATTTAATTAAAGTGAGAATATAAACCCCTTAAAGTTGCTTTCCTTAGAAAAGCAGATTAAAGAACCTGCGCTAGCAGCCTTCTTGTGTGCTGGTGTTATCGGCTTTACATCCCCACAGCAGCTGCTGCTAGTGATGTTGTTGTTACACTTTCACAACTATGTGTGGGGAAAATTTCTCAACTAAACAAGGGATAGAGAGGCTTATAGGAGATAAAAGAGACAATTACAGAAAATTGAAAAGATTTTGCACAAGCAACATCAATGAAATAACTAGAAGATTAATGGGGGGAAAACTTCGTAGCTTTTTTTTTTTAAATGAAAGTCTGCATATGCAGGAAATTGATTTGTGGTAATAGTTGTTCTCTGGTAGACAAAGTGGTCAAAGGATACAAACAGGTAAGGATACAAGGAAAGTTAAGCAAGCTATCAACAACCACATATGCTCCAAATGACCAACACTTAGAGAAATGCAAAATAAAGCAATCCTTGAGATTCTAACTTATACGTGTCAGCTTAGAAAGGATGACAAAATGGAAAATGATAATTGTTGGAGGACCTATGGGAAAACTGGAATCCTACTGCAGTGTTAATGGAATTATGAATAGATAGTACCATTCTGGAAAGTGATTTATAATTATGCTTAAAAAAATTATTAAATTGTGAATACCTTTTGATCCAGTAACTCTGCCCCCTCATCCTCTCCTTGATACTAGGCCTAGAGAAAATTAAAACAATTAGGAAAATGATCTACATCTACATCTACATCTACATCTACATCTACATCTACATCTACATCTACATCTACATATCTATATCTATATCTACATCTACATATCTATATCTATAAATATTTATAGCAACTCTTTTTGTTATAGCAAACCTGGAAACTTAGGGGGTACCCATCAATTAGGGAACAAATTATTACGTACAAATGTAATGGAATATTAATACACCATAAAAAATGACAAAAGGGAAGATTTCAGAAAAGCCAGGAATGACTTGTATAAACTGATGCAGAGTAAAAAGCGAGCAGAAGCAGAACCAGTCAGTCATCCAGTTAAACATTTGTTAAGTATCTCTCGTGTTGCCAAGCAACACTAAACACTGGGGATACAAAAAAGAAAAGTAAAAGACAGTTCTGCTCTCAAACAGCTCAAGATCTATTAGAGGAGACATCATCCAAATAATCACATAAGAACAAGCCTGTACAGGATAAATTGGAAATAATAAAACTCAGGGAAGGCACTAGTGTTAAGAGAGATTGGTATGCATGTATACAACAATACTGAAAAGAAAAGAAACTGAACGATTTAGCAAAACTTTCAACAATGTAACTAATATTCCAGAGGACTGATAATGCACCATGCTTCCTGCCTCCAGTAGAACATAAATTTTTGGACATGGTCAAATGTGGGAATTTGTTTTTCTTGACTATTCATGTGTTACAAAGACTTTGTTTTTCTTTTCTTTTTTCAGTTCGGGTAGTGAAGGTGAAGGTAAATGGGTATAACAAAAAAAAAAACAAAGAAAAAAGGTTCATAGAAGATTTTTTTAAAATGTACAGGCCAGAATCATTGAAAAGTAAGATAACTTTGAAAATAAGATATTGAATCTGTTATATATTTAAAAAAGGAAAGCAAGCCATAATGAATATTCACAGTTTAAAATATAATCCTCCTTTTCTATTCTTTGTATATGGAAATGCTAATTTTATTTAGTGTTTATTAAATTCAGAATAAATGTTCTTTAAAAAAAGACAGCCATTTAGTAATGGATAAATGATCAAAGGATATTAACAGTCAAATCTCAAAGGAAGAAATGTGAGGTATCAACAATCATGAAAAAATGCTCCAAATGACTAATAATAATTAATCATAATAAACAAATTCAAACACCTATGAGGTTTTTCATTCAAGAACCTTAGGAAGTACTTCCAACCCTTAATGTCCTGCTTTTGTACATGGTGACTAGGAAGCTATTGTCAGTGGCCTGAGTCCTAGTCCCCTGAGCCAGTTAAACTTTGAGGACAATTTCAATACCTTTGAAGGAAAAACTCACCTAACTTGAAAGGGATAGGGCCTTAGGATATTGCTCCCATCACACACCCGTATAAAAGGGAACAAGCATTTATTAAGTTCCTGCTGTGTGACATGCACTGTGCAAAGCACATCTAAATATTATTTCATTTGATCTTTATGACAGCCCTGTGGGTACTATTATTATCTCCATTTTACAGTTGCAAAACGGAAGCAGACAGAGGTCTGCCCAGAGTCACACAGGTAGTAAGTGTCTGAAGCTGGATTTGAACTCAAGTCTTCTTGCCTCCAGGCTATCCACTTATAGTGACTGGAGTTTCCTCAAGTGTAAAATGAGGATTATAATAACACCGATTTCATAGGATTGTTGTGAGGATCAAGTGAGATAATATTTGTAAAGCATTTACCAGTGCTTGTTCCCTTTCTTTCTCCATTGTGACACCAAGTTACTTTGAGGGCTTCAGCATACATTTTGATGCCCCCTCAAACATTCATAACTCTTAATTTCTCAGTTTCTTCAGCTCCAATTACCAACTCTTGCAGTTCACTTCAGCAACACATAGGAATGGTTAGTCCTTTGACATTACTTCATTCATAGATTTTTACTTCCCTCATTGTATCAGCAAGGCAATAATCACAATATAGATGATAATTGTCAAAATGCCTATGAAGTTCTGTATGGCAAAATATACTGGATTCTCCACATAGGAGGTAGAAGTAAACCATTTATTCAGACACCAAATAACCAGATCCCAAAACCAATACACCCAATCTATCACAGCTGCAAAGAATTCAATTCACAACACCACAGCAGAGAACCACTCCATCTCAAAACCATTGGCCCCCCACTTCTGGGGCCTTCCCACAAACTCACTCACAGCCACCACATGTCTGCTCTCTCTCTCAGTTCTACCTGTAGTAACTGCTCTCAGTATTTCTGTTATACAGTTTTGTTTTCCTCTCAGCAAGCTCCTCCCACCACATGTGACTTAGGCTTTCTGTGACATAAGCAGGTCACATAGCCTATTAATGGGTGGGAAAGATCTTCAAATCTAAATTGCTATTACACTCATCAAGAAAAAATTTATTTTTTATATCTGAACAACTTCTTGATATCATACATCATTCTCTTTTCCTTTTCTCCAGTTTCTGATCAAGAAGTGACCCTTCTTACTAATGCCATCTTCTCTCTAAATGTATTACTTCTTAGACTAGTCCTTAGTATCCTTAGCTGGTCCATCATCCATATCATGCCCCCTACCTGTGGGTATACTTCAAAACTGTCTAGGACCATCTTCTCTGTGTACCAGGGATACCTAACCTGCAGTCAGTGGATCAATTTCAGCATCATCTGTGACTTTGGATTGGAAAAAAGAATATTCATTTCTATATAATTAATTTCCGTTGTGATCCTATATGTTTTTTGTATTTAATCATTACACTGAAAAGGGGTCCATAGGCTTTGATAGACTGCCTACTCAGTTCGTGTCACACACACACAAAAAGTCAAGAACCCTTGCTCTGCATTCCCACTCAGTGACCTCACAACTATCATGGACTTAATTATAATTTCTCTTCATAAAGACCCCTGATCTATATAATATAATCCAACCCTAGTTTCTCTTCTGAGTGGTATTTGTATATTTCCACCTGCATGTTGGATACTTCAACCTGGATATCCCATATACAACTCAAAGAAACAATCTTTTTCGTCATATCCACCTTCTGAAATTCCCTATTTCTGTCAAGAATACCTCCACTTTGTCACCTAGGTTCACAAGCTCACCACTACTCCTGATTCTTCCATTTTCCTTAGCCCCATATATCTGTTCATTAACCAAATCTCGTCATGTCAATATATCTATCACATCTCTTGCATTCTTCTCCTTTACTCAGATGGCTACCACCTACTTCAGATCCCACTACTTCACATCTGTACCATTGCAAAAGCATACTAATTGTCCCCATCTCCTTACTCTAATTTGTACTTTATGCAGCTGCCAAGGTGATTTTCCTAAAGTACGGTTTGACGGTGTCACTTTTCAACTCACTAAACTCCAGTGGGTCCCTAAAATGTAAATAAATGTTCCTATGTTTGGCCTTTGAAGCACTATGAATCATAACTTGGGCCCTACCAATCTTTCCAGTTATATTATACATCACTCCCCCTTCTGTGCTCTGTGGCCTAGCCAAATTGTCCTTTCGATTCTTCTGCTGATAGTCCATCTCTCTCATCTGAGTGCTTTGCATTGGCCCATCCTTATGCCTGAGATGCACTCTGACCTAACCACTGCTTCTTAGATTTCTGTCTCCTTCAAAATCATGCTTAAGTAACAATTTTTAAATGGAGTTTTTACTTTTCTCTTCTTTCCTCCCATTGCTCTCCTGTCCCAAAAATTTATCTTATATTATTTTTGTATATGCTTATTTATGCACATTTTGTTTTTAATGGACTGTAAGGTCTTGAGGGCAGAGACTTTTTTTTTGTCTTTTCATTTTTGTCCTAGCCCAAAGCAGGCATTTAATAAATTGTTGATTGATTGAAAGTTGTTTTAGACACATGGATCTTGTCACATTCTATTTGAGGTTCCTATCATGCAGAAGAAACAAAATGATCATTTAACATATTGCTATATGTGCTTAACCAGTAGGTCAGTAATTACCTTTAAGCTTGAATATCCTATTTATTATCCAAACCTACTGTTTTATGCAGTGGAAAAACCACCTGTACTAGAATCTGCAGAAATTTGGATTTGGAGGAATAAGATGAATTTGATAATTCAGATTGTAACAATAAGTTTCTTACGACATTATAGGAAACAAAGAAAGTGGTTATTCCATCATTGGAAATGATTTTTCAGTATTCAGCTTCCCAGTTTAATTTAATTTTGTTTGTGAGCTCAATTTATCTAGAAATCAAAATTAGCTTAACTTTTAGGTTAAAAAATATGGAGTCTCTTGCAAGAGAATACTAGTATATATTGAAAATACAACAGTTCTCTTGAAAAGGATTGAATATGGAAAAGTATTTTTGGCATACCTCTGGGGATATAAAAATGATTGTTTTTAAAAAGAATTATTTAGTATTTTATTTTTCCCAATTTACATGTAAAAACAATTTTAAATACTTGTTTTTAAAACTTTTGAGTTCCAAATTTTTTGCCTTCTTCCCTCTCTCCCCCCCAGCCCCTGCCCACATTGAGAAGGCAAACAATTTGATATAGGTTATATGTGTGTAATCATGCAAAACATTTCCATATTAGTCATGTTGTGAAACAAAACACAGACAAAAAAAAACTCAAGAAAAATAAAGTAAAAAAAATGTGCTTCAACTAGTATTGAGACACCATCAGTTCTTTCTCTGGGGATCGAGAGCATTTTTCATCACAAGTCCTCCGGAGTTGTCTTGGATTCCTAGCTGATCATCTTACAATATTGCTTTTACTTTGTACACAGTACATTTCACTTTGCATCAGCTTATGTCAGTTTTTCCAGGTTTTTCTAAGAGCCTCCTGCTCATTATTTCTAGGTCTTTTTCCTTTGGTTTTTTTTTTTTTTTTATCTCTTTTGGGATACTGACCTAATAGTGATATTGCTAGGTCAAAGGATATGCATGGTTTTGTAGATCTTTGGCCATAGTTCTAAATTGCTCTACAGAATGGGTGAATCAGTTCACAACTCCACCAACAGTGCATTAATGTCTCATGTTTCCCACATATGCTCCAATATTTGTCGTTTACCTTTTCTGTCCTATTAGCCGATCTAATAGGTATGAGGTAGTATCTCAGAAGTGTTTTAATTTGCATTTCTCCAATCAGTAGTGAGTTAGAGCATTTTTTCATATGGTCGTGGATAGCCTTGATTACTTCATTTGAAAACTGATCCTGTCTTTTGATTATTTATCAATTGGGAGATGGCTTATTTTTATAAATTGGACTCAGTTTTCTATATGTCTTTATTAGAGAAATTTACTTCAAAATTGTTTTCCCCACAGTTACTATTACTAACTGTATTTCCCTCCATCCTGTTCCCCCCACCATTTATTCTGTTTTCTCTCTCCTTTCACCATCTCCCTCCTCCAAAATGCTTTGCTTCTGACTACCCCTTCCCGCATCTGCCCTCCCTTCTATCACCTCCCCCACCAAGTGATTGCTTTTTTACAATCGTATTTACAACTTTTGTGTGTCAAATGTATATGAATGAGACAGCAGAAACAAACAAAAAAATCAATACATTGAAAAACCCCAGTCTCAAAGGAGAGAACTAATTTCAAGAAAGAAAAGTTTGATGAGTGAAACATTTATTAGTCCTGCAAACATTTTCTTAATGTCATTGCACATTAAATTTGATTTAATAAAATATTCTGTCTAGGTGATAGATCAGAATGGTGTAGGCTTTCTTGATCCAAAAACAGATTACTAAGAATCAATGAAGCAAAAATCAAAGGGGTGGGGCAGAGCCAAGATGGGCACTGGAAAGCAGGGACTTGCGTGAGCTCCCCACCAGATGGCGCCAAAAAC
>JAQQSZ010020160.1:0-10202 GCA_028646595.1 Phalanger gymnotis
ATATATATATATATAGAGAGAGAGAGAGAGAGCGGGCACAGGGTGAGTTGAAGATGAAGGGAAGATATCTAAAAGAAATAAAATCAAATTAAGAGATGAGAGAGGAATATATTGACGGGGGGAGATAGGGAGAGATAGAATGGGATAAATTATCTCACATAAAAGTGGCAAGAAAAGGCAGTTATGTAGGTGGAGAGGAGAGGGCAGGTGAGGGGGAATGGGTGAATCTTGCTCTCATTGGATTTGACCTCAGGAGGGAATACCATACACACTCAGTTGGGTATCTTATCCCACAGGAAAGGAGGAAGAAGATAAAAAAAAGGGGAGGGGATGATAGAAGGGAGGGCAGATGGGGGTAGAGGTAATCAAAAACAAACACTTTGGAAAAGGAACAGGGTCAAGGGAGAAAATTGAATAAAGGGGGATAGGATAGGAAGGAGCAAAATATAGTTAGTCTTTCACAACATGAGTAATGTAGAAGGGTTATACATAATGATGCACATGTGGCCCATGTTGAATTGCTTGACTTCTTAGAAAGGGTGGGTAGGAAGGGAAGAAGGGAGAGAATTTGGAACTCAAAGTTTTAAAAACAGATGTTCAAAAACAAAAAAAAAGTTTTTGCATGCAACTAGAAAATAAGATACACAGGCAATGGAGCATAGAAATTTATCTTGCCCTACAAGAAAGGAAGGGAAAAGGGGATGGGAGGGAAGTGGGGTGACAGAAGGGAGGGGTTACTGGGGAACAGGGCAACCAGAATATATGCCATCTTGGAGTGGGGGGAGGGTAGAAATGGGGAGAAAGTTGTAATTCAAACTGTTGTGAAAATCAATGCTGAAAACTAAATATATTAAATAAAAAAATATGATCTGGAAAATAGGTTAAAAAATTTTAAGAATCATTGGACAACCTGAAAGTCATGACCAAAAAGAAGATCCTGGATACTGTGTTTCAAGAAATAATAAATGAAAACTGACCAGAGCTATTAGAACTGGAGGGCAAAGTAAAAATTTACTAATCACCTACTGACATAAACCTCCAAATGAAAAATTCAAAGTAGTGGTTTATTTCAGTAATGTTCTTATGTTTTGATGATCTTAAAGGAATAAAGTAAAAGGCAAGGGAAAAGGAATATAATAGAGAAGGAAAGGGGAGGAAGAGAAGGGAATTTATCTCACATAATTTGGGTTTAGAAGTAGAAGACTGTATAACTATGGAAGAAGTTGGATGTTCTGAAATAGTCAAAGAACAGCAAAACACACATAGTTATGTAGAAAGATTTTCTTGTAGAAATACATTTAATTCAACAGGAAAACAGAAGGAAACCAGGAGAGGGAAAAAGCAGAATTAAGAGGAAAGGTAGACTCAGGGAGGGATTATTCATAAGCAAAATAAACTCTAGCCTTTGAAGGTGGATCATGAAGGAGTTTAAATGAAAATAAAGGGTAAGAACTTGTAATTGGTATTTGGGAATAGGGAAGTGAAGAGGGGCAGGAGAGTGGAGGTAGAATACAAATGACTAGTGCTCTGCATACTCCTAACTCATCATGCTCTTCTCTGTAAAGAGGAGAGAAGAGAGCAAAAAGAGGAGAAAATGTATGTGAATAGAGTGTTGGGAGGAATATAAAACTGAAAATGAGTAAGAGGTACTCACCCATAAGACAGAACAGAAGAGACGAATGAATTAGAAAGCAGAATCCAACAATACCTTGTTTTTCAAGAAACAGACTTGACATATGAAGATTCACAGAGTTAAAATAAGAGGCTGAAACAACGTATTATGCTTCAGCTGAACTTTTAAAAAAAAGTACTCATGTACTCATAAAAGGCAAAAGCAAACATAAACTTGATTGAAAGAGATAAACAGGGAAACTGGATTATCCTTAAAGGCACTGTAGAAAAGAAGTTAATCTCAGGACTTAACTTGAATGTACCAAATCCTATAATATCTAAATCTTTCAAAGGAGAAGTTATATCACTTAGACATAAAAGGTCATATCATAAACAAATTAAAGGAACAAGGAAGACATTACCTTTCAGATCTATTGGGGTAGATTATTAGAGTTCATAGCCAAAAAAGGGATAGAGAGAATTTCAGAATATAAAACACAGTTTTCAATACATGAAATTTTAAAAATTTTGTACAACCTAAACCAATTCAGTTAAAATTAAGAGGAAAGCAGTTAGCTGGGGAAAATCTTTGTAGTAAATTTCTCTGATAAAGGTCTTATTTCCAAGATATACAAGGAACAGATTCAAATTTATAAGAATAAGAGCAATTCCTCCATCAATAAATGATCAAAGCCTATAAATGATCACAGGTGTCAAAAACCAAATCAAAAATGTTCTAAAACACTAATAGACAAATGCAAAGTAAATCGGTTCTGTATTTCTACATCATGCCTATCAGATTGGCAAAGCTGACAAAAAAAAGAAAATTATATGTTGGAAAACAGGCATATTAATATATTATTGATGAAGCTGTAAATTGGTCCAAAGCAATTTGGAACTATGCCCAAAAAAAGTTACCAAACTTTTCATACCCTTTGATTTAGTGGTACCAAGTCTAGGCCTATATTCCAAAGAATAACAAAAGATTGAAGAAAGAGGGAAAAGACTCATATATAGAAAAATATGTGTGACTGCTCTTTTTATAGTGGCAAGAACTGGAAACTAAGGTACTCATCAGCTAAGGAGCAGCTGAGTAAATTGTGGTACCTAATGGTGATATAACACTATATCCTATAAGACATTTGAAATGGACAATTTCAGAGAAACTTGGTAAGGCTTATGTGAAATGATAGACAGTTAACTGAGCAGAACAAAGAGAACAATTTATTCCAGAACAACATAATAAATTTTGAAAGTCCAAAGAACTTTGTTCAGTCACGATTCCAGAGAACTTGTCATGAATCATGCTATTTATCTCTTAAGAGGTGATGGAATCAATGCAGAGTGAGTCATATTTTTGGACATGGCTGCTGTGAAAATTTATTTTGTTTGACTATGCACATTTGATACAAGGGTTTTGTTATTTTTTTTTTCAATTTAGGGAGAGGGAAGATTGGAGAGAGAGAAAATAAATGCTTGTTAATTGAAAAACTAAAAGTTAGGAAAAACCTATCTCATCACCAATATTCTTTCATTGATATGTTAACTGAAAATAATGAACACAGTTATTTTTTTCTCATTTAATTTAATTAAATTTTTTCTCAATTACATGTAAACAAAAACTTTTAACATTCTTTTAAAAAATTTTTGAATTCCAAATTCTGTCCCATCCTCCTTCCCTTCCCCCTTCCTTGAAAAGGCAAGCAATTTGATATAGATTATATGTGTGTAGTCATGCAGAACATTTCCATATTAGCCATGTTGGAAAAGAAATCAGAGACCAAAAACACAAAAATAATGAAGTTTAAAAAGTATGCTTCAATTTGCATTCAGACTCCAGTTCTTTCTTTGGAGGTTGATAACATTTTTCATCATAATTCCTTCAGAATACCTAAGTGATTCACAGCTGATCATCATACAATATTGTTATTACTGTGTAAAATGTTCTCCTGGTTCTGCTCACTTTACTTTGTATCAGTTCATATAAGTTTTCTCAGGTTTTTCTGAAAGCATCCTGTTTGTTATTTCTTATGGCACAATAGTATTCTGTCAGAATCATATGCCAGAACTTGTTTAGCCATTCCCCAATTGATGAACCTCCCCTCAGTTTCCATTTCTTTGCCACTACAAACAGAGCTGCTATAAATTTTTTTTTTATGTACCAGTTCATTTCCCTTTTATCTCTTTGGAGTACAGACCTAGTAGTGATGTTGCTGGGTCAAAAGGTGTGCACAGTTTTATTGCTTTTTGGCCATATTTCCAAACTGTGCTCCAGAATGGCTGGATCAGGTCACAATTCCAACTGTGCATTAGTGACCCAATTTTTCCACATCCTCTCCAACATTTGTCATTTTCCTTTTCTGTTATATTAGCCAATCTGATAAATGTGAGGTGGTACCTCAAAGTTGTCTTAATTTGCACTTCTCTAATCAATAGTGATTTAGAGCATTTTTTCATATGTCTATAGATAGCTTTCATTTCTTTTTCTAAAAACTGGCTGTTCATATCCTTTTGACTGTCGCCTGGGGAATGATTCATATTTTTATAAACTTGACTCAGTTCTCTATATGTTTGAGAAATGAGGCCTTTATCAGAGAAACTTGTAAAAAAATATTTTCCAGTTTTCTGCATCCCTTCTACAGAATCTTAGCTGCATTGGTTTTGTTTGTGCAAAACTTTTTTTAATTTAATGTAATTAAAATTATCCATTTTATATCCTGTAATGCTTTATCTCTTCTTGGTCATAAGTTCTTCCTTTATCCATAAATCTGACAGGTAAAATACTCCATAGTCCCCTAATTTGCTTATAATATCACCCTTTATGTGTAAATCATGTACCCATTTTGACCTTGTCTCAGTATATAGTGTGAGAAGTTGCATGATACCTAGTATCTACCAAACTGCTTTCTAATTTTCCCAGCAATTGACATATAGTGAATTCTTGTCCCAAAAGCTTGGATCTTTGGGTTTGTCAAAAACTAAATTGCTGAGGTCATTTACTACTGTTTATGGTGTACCTAATCTATGCCACTGATCCACCAGTCTATTTTTTAGCCAGTACCAGATTGTGTTGATGATTACTACTTTGCAATACACTTTGAGATCTGGCACTTCTAAGCCACCTTCCTTCACATTTTTTTTTCATTTATCCCCTTGAAATTCTTGTCCTTTTGTTCTTCCAGGTAAATTTTGTTATTTTTTCTAGTTCTTTAAAATAATTCTTTGGTAGTTTCACTGGTATGGCACTGAATAAGTAAATTAATTTAGGTAGAATTGTCATTTTTATAATATTGGTTCAACCTACCCACAAGGAGTTAATATTTCTCGAATTGTTTAAATCTGATTTTATTTGTGTGAAAAGTGGGGTTTGTCTGGCACGTAGAAATTGCAAGTCTTTTATTTGTCTGTAGTGATTTTAAATGGAATTTTTCTTTCTATCACTTCTTGCTGGATTTTTTAATAATATACAGAAATGCTGATTATTTAAGTGGGTTTATTTTCTATACTATAACTTTGCTGAAATTGTTCATTATTTCAACTTTTTTTAGTTGACTTTCTAGGATTCTCCAAGTATAGTATTATATCATCTACAAAGTAATAGTTTTGTTTCTTCATTGCCTATTCTGATTCTTCAATTTCCTTAGCATTTCTAGGACAATACTGAATAATAGTGGTGATAATGGGCATCCTTGCTTAATAAGCCTGATCTTCTTGGAAAGGCTTCTAGTTTATCCCCATTATAGATAATGCATTTTGATGTTTTAGATAGATACTACTTTTCACTTTAAGGAATGCTATAGGAATGAATGTTGTATTTTGTCAAAAGCTTTTTCTGAATCTATTGAGATAATTATATGATTTTTGTTGTTATTGTTATTGATATGGTCACTTATGCTTAGAATTTTCCTAATATTGAACCAGCCCTGCTTTCATTGTATAAAATTCACCTGGTCATAGTGTATGATCTTTGTGATATATTGCTGTAACCTCTTTGTGAATATTTTACTTACATCAATATTCATTAAGAAAATTTCTGTTTTTGCTCTTCCTGGTTTAGATATTAGCACCATATTTGTGTTATAAAAAGAATTTGGCAGTATTTCTTCTTTGCCTGTTTTTCTAGATAGTTTATATAGTATTGGAATTAATTATTCTTTAACGTTTGGTAGAATTCACTTGAGATTTTTTTTCTCAGAGAGCTCATTTGTGGTTTGTTCAATTCCTTTTTCCAAGGATTATTTAAGTGTTCTATTTCCTCTTCTGCTAATCTAGGAAATTTATATTTTTAAATATTCATCCATTTCACTTAGATTGTCAGATCTATTGGCATATAATTGGGCTAAATAGCTCCTAATGATTGCTTCAATTTCATATTCACTGGTGGTGAATTCATTCTTTTCATTTTTGATACTGGTAATTTGGTTTTCTTCTTTTAAATTAACTTAATCAATGTCTTATTTTATTGGGTCCCCCCCCCAATAAAATCAGCTTCTAGTTTTTATTTATTCAATGATTTTCCTACTTTTAATTTTATTAATTTTGCCTTTGATTTTCAGAATTTCTAATTTGGTATTTAGGGATTTTTAATTTGTTCTTTTTCTAATATTTTTAGTTGCATGCCCAATCCATTGAACTGTTTTTTTTTTCTCTTTATTGATGTAAGTATTTAGGGATGTAAATTTTTCCTTTTGTACTGCTTTGGCTGCATCCCATTAATTTTTGGCATGTCATCTCATTGTTGTCATTCTCTTTAATAAAATTATTGTTTCTATGATTTGTTCTTTGATGCACACATTCACAGCCTTTATTCTGTGTATGTGTGTTTGTTTCAAATATGTTTCTTATAAACAATATATTATTAAATTCTGATTTTTAATCCATTCTTCTTTCCTCTTCCTTTTCATGAGTGACTTCATCCCATTCACATTCACAGTTATGATTATTAACATATGTATTTATCTCCATCCTATTTTTTATATGTATCCTTCCCTCTCTCTTTTTACCCTCAAAAGTCTGTTGTGCTTTTGACCACAACATTCCTTAATGTGTCTTCACTTCTGTGAGCCTCCACCCCCCCACTTCTTTTATCCCCTTATCCTCCTACTTCTCGGTCAGTTAAGATAGATTTCTGTAGCCAACTGTATATATTATTCCCTCCTTGAGCCAATTCCAGTGAGAATAGGGTTTAAGTGTTGCCCACCATGCCCACCTCATTTTCCCCTCCATTGTAAAAGCTCTTTTCATTACTCGTTAATGTGAAATAATTTTCCCCATTCTTCCTCTCCTTTCCCCCTTCTTCCACTGTATTCCTCTTTCTTACCCCTTAATTTTATTTTTTTGAAATCATAGTCATCTCATACCTGTGCCCTCTGTCTATGTATATTTCTTCTAACTTCCCTAATAATGAGAAAAATTCTTCCCATAAAGGAATGTAAGCATTTTAGCCTTATTTATTTCTTTATCATTTTTCTTTCATGTTTACCTTTTCATGATTCTCTTGAGTCTTGTATTTGAAAGTCATATTTTCTATTCACCTCTGATCTTTTTTATCAGGAATGCTTGAAAATTCACCATTTCATCAAATATCCATTTTTTTTTTCTCCTGGAGGATTATACTAAGTTTTGCTGGATAGGTTGTTCTCGATTGTAATCCTAGCTCCTTTGCCTTCTGGAATGTCATATTCCAAGTTCTCCAAACCTTTACTGTGGAAGCTACTAAATCTTGTGTGGTCCAGACTGTGGCTTCACAATATTTGAATTATCTCTTTTTGGCTGCTTGAAATATTTTTTTCCTTGACCTGGGAGCTCTGGAATTGGCTAGAATATTCCTGGGAGTTTTCATTTTGACATCTCTTTCAGGAGTTGATTGGTGAATTCCTTCAATTTCTGTCTTACTCTCTGGTTCTAGAATATCAAGACATTCAGAGTAGGAAGGGAACTCAGAGATGTAGTCCATGTAATCTAACCCATATCTGGGCAGTGTAGGGCAGAAGTATCACAGTCTCTGCTTGCAGACCAAAAACTCCTGAGTGTTGCCTGACCCTATTGGGAAATGTTTAACAAAATAAATAAAACACACTTAGTGTTAATTTGTGGTTTCCTAATCGCTGATACTATAGGTATAGGGGTTAGGGACAGAAGAAGTTAGATCTTATAGTCTTTTCTGCCTCATAAAGGGATAGGAAAGACATGAAATTACATTGTTCTTTCATTCACAGTCTTACCTTCTTCTGTACTTACCCAGCTGTTCCCCTCCCTTCTGGCACTGAAATCTTTACCTGTGAAGCTAGAGAATACCAGGGAGGGGAAGAGAATCAGCATTTATATAGCACCTGCTATGTGCCAGTACTGTGTTAAGCACTTTGCTCATTTGATGCTCATAATAACTCTATAATGCGAGGTGGGTGCTGTGATTGTCCACATTTTACAGTTGAGGAAACTGAAACAAACAGAAGTAAAGACACTTACCTAGACTTATGCAGATAACAAGTGTCTGAGCTTGGATTTGAACTCACATCTTCCTGACTTCAGGCACAGCTACAGCGACATCTAGCTAGCTGCCTCACAGTTTCCACTGCTTCACCTCAGAGAGGAAAGGATGGCAAAGAGGCTTTGTTGCTTTATTTTCTGAACTTCTATACCATTTAAACACAAGGCACTGTGCTCACCTTATTTCATTCTTGATACCCACCTCCCTGCATTACCACCCATGAGTGCCACCTCCAGTCCATTCCAGGCTTCGCTATTTTTACCAATATATAGATTTTTCTTTTAATGCTTATCAAGTGAAAAGTGACTCAAAAGATAATGGTCACCAAGAGACCTTTAACTCTTCCAGGATTCTTAAAAAGGGTGATAGACCTGTCAGTTGTCTTATGCAACTACTTTCTTGAGTGAGTTGTACATGGTGAAAAAGTTTTTATATAAATGTCATGTTCTTGAAGGTAACAAATGGAAAAAAAATTCTGTGTTCCTATAAAAACAAAAGGTAATGGGCAGGTAAAAAAATTAGAAGGATTAAATGGACTTGGGCAAGGCATGGTACATGAAGAAAATTACCTTTGTCAAAGTATTCCTAAGCTGTCCAACAAAGTCAGTAAGACTTTTTTTAAAGCAAGTATGAAGCTAGTTGATTTCATTGTGATCATCTCTCGTTGGCATTAGGCATATCTATATTCCATTTATTCCTTTCACTGCTCTCCTACAAGAATTTAACTTAATGACACTAACTGTGAAGATGAATTTAGTTAGACACAGGTTCCCAGACCAAGCATCTTTGTTATGAGATCTGTTTGCAGCCTTGCTTTCCTTGATTGAGAATACGTGACTACCTACATACCCATTTTGAATATTGAATTAATATCTTGGCAGGAACAGAAAGAAGTATGTTATCTTCCTAAGGGTTTCCTCTTTTAACCTCCCACAGTGTTTATTCCTAGTTATTTTTAAAGCAGCCATTTTATGTATTTTCCAGGATACACACTTCAAATTGGATTGAGCTTTTGGCTTACAAAGTAGATAATTGTGGTGACTTTAAAACCATTTTCCTAAGAAACATATTCTCCCCAGAGCATGTCCTTGCTCCTTCTCTAAGTCATTGAAATATCACATGATGTAGAAGTAGTAGAAAGTTGTTCAGACTTGATGTGCTGTCTCTGTTGGCTTTGCCTGGCCCCCAAACAGTTCTCTTGGTCACAAATCCTGTGCTCCATTGCCTATTCTTCATGTACTCTTTAACTAGAAATTTCTCATGTTATATGAAGCAAATTACATTGTTGAATTTTAATGGGAATTTGTTGTAGGTTTTGTTATCCCTATTTTGCTAATGGAGTAACTGATGGCAAAATAGATTCACATTCAAGGACTTTAAGGGACCTTAATAATTATTTTATATACAGCAAAATATTGTTATTTGAATACTATAATAAACTTTTGGCTAATGTAACTTTGGGCAGAGGATAGTTTCCCAAGGGAGAAAAATCTATTTAACTAAGAGTCAGGGGAAGGGATTAGGGTTGGTGATACAAAAAGATGGTATGGGGGGAGCAGAGCCAAGATGGCAGCTGGAAAGCAGGGACTACTGTGAGCTCCCCGCCAAGTCCCTCCAAAAACCTATAAAAAATGGCTCTGAACCAGTTCTAGAACTGCAGAACCCACAAAATAGCAGAAGGAAGCAGGGCTCCAGCTCAGGACAGCCTGGATGGTCTCTGGATAAGATCTATCCCACACGGAGCTGGGAGCAGAGTGGAGGGGAGCAGAGCAGAGCCCAGCATGGGCGGCGCGGACCAACCAGACCAGGAGCTGGGCGCAGCGTGCCCTAGTGCCCTGAATCAGTGAGCTGCAGCAGTTACCAGACTTCTCAACCCACAAACACCAAAGGCAACAGAGAAGGGTAGTGGGAAAAGCTGCTGGGGACAAGGAGTTTGCAGTTAGGCCACCACCCCAGGGGCAGCAGAGGTGGGGCAGCTTCAGAACTACAGCTGGAGCTGCTTTCAGCCCCAGGCCCACCTGGTGGGAGGAATTAAGTGGCAGATCAGAGCAGGAGTGCAGAGTCTGCTGAAGATCTAAGTCCAGTCCAAGTTGGGGGTTCT
>JAQQSZ010020161.1:0-10202 GCA_028646595.1 Phalanger gymnotis
GACTTGCATGATTTTGTGGGGTTCTCTGGATCAAGAGAGTACCTCACCATTTTAAATGATTACCTAGGATTGCTCAAGGGAAGAGGAAGAGCGAAGGCTTTCGCAGACTTGATGAAAACTCGGCTATCTCACGAGAGTTCTAGTTCCCCTGGCAAGAGGGCTGGAGGCAGGGGAAGAGGTTTATAGCAATATATTACCAGGATCATACACTATGACCAGGTGGGATTTACACCAGGAATGCAGGGCTGGTTCAATACTAGAAAATTATAAGCATAATTGACCAGGCCAAAAATAAAGCTAGCAGAAATAATATGATTATTTTAATAGATGAAGAAAAAAAAAACTTCTGACCCATTCCTACTGAAAAACACTAGTGAACTTAAGAATAAATTGAGCTTTCCTTAAAATGATAGGTAGTATCTATCAAAAACAATCAGCAAACATCTATAATGGGGATGAGGTAGAAACATTTCCATTAGAAGAGTAAGATTGAGTTGAAAGAAGGATGCCCATTATCACAACTATTTTTCAACACTGTACAAGAATTGTTAGCCAGAGCAATAAAACAAAAAGGAGAAAAAAAGAAGGAAGTAGAATAGGTTATAAGGGAATAAGACTATTATTATTTGCAGATTTATATCCAGAGAATCAAGTAAACAATAAGCTAGTCAAAATAATTAACAACTTAAGCAAAGTTGTAGGATAAAAAATAAATCTACATAAATCATCAACATTTCTACATACTATTAACAAAGCACAGAAGCAATAGACAGAAAGAGAAAATCCATTTAAAATAAGTGCAGATGGCCAATATGGAGGAATAGAAGCAGGGACCTGATTGAGCTCTCTCCCCAAAGCCCTTGAAATACTGTCAAAATGACTCTAAACAAATTCTAGAGCAGCAGAAACCACAAAATAAAAGAGAGAAGCAAATTTACAGCCCAAGACAATATGGAGGGACAACAGCAAGGGTCTATAGCACCAGGCTCAGAGCAGAGCACAAACAGTACTGAAACAGGATTAGGGCACTTAATCACTGGCTGCTGAGGTAGTTTCCAGACCTCTCGACCCCAAAATGCCAAAGATAGCTTCAAAGGTTAGCGAGAAAGCTCTCTCACCTGGGTGAGAGAGGAGCGTGATCTAGCCACAGGCCCAGCCCCAGGTCCAGGGCAGCAGCAGCCACTGCCACAAAGGCAACCGCTTCTGGAGCTCTCAGTCTACAAATGGTGGGAGAAACAAGCAGCTAGTCTGGGTCACAGTCCTGGGGTGAGGAGAGGCACTGGCATGGCAGAGCTGGTGGTGGCTATGGAGAGGGAACCCTCAATGCAGCTCCAGAGCAGAAAAGCATACTGATGGTTGCTCATGGACCTGAACACAAGCCAAAGGAGGAGAAAACAACTCTCTTTTGATCATACCACTTTGGAGGAACTGAGAATTTACAGGTCCCTGGAGATATCTCTGAAAACAGCTGCACAAAACCCCTGAAACTTGGGGCAGTACAGCCTCCACTTGATAAAGAGCTCAAAGTCAAAGAATTATCTGGGAAAATGTGCAAACAGGACAAAAGAGTAAGACTGTAGCAGGTTACTTTCTTGGTGAAAAGATGTTTTCTTACATACTTACTGAAGAGGAAGATCAAGACGTGCAGCCAGAGGAAGACAAGAAGGTCAATACTTCTATATCCAAAGGCTCCAAGAAAAATATGGGATGATTTCATGCCATGGAAGAGCTCAGAAAGGATTTTGAAAACAAAGTAAGAGAAATGGAGGACAAATTGGGAAGGGAAATGAGAGCAATGCAAGAAAATCATGAAAAACGAGTCAACAGCTTGCTAAAGGAGACTGTCCAAAAATGCTGAAGAAGATAACCCCTTTAAAAATAGGCTAACCCAAATGGCAAAAGACATCTAAAAAGCCAATGAGGAGAAGGATGCCTTAAAAAGAAGAATAGGCCAAACAAAAAAGGAGGTCCCAAAGACCACTGATGAAAATAATTTCTTAAAAATTAGAATGGAGCAGGTGGAAGCTAATGACTTTAGGAGAAATCAAGAAATAATAAAACAAAACAAAGAGTAACAAAAACATAGAAGATAACATAAAATATATCACTGGAAAAACAATGGATCTGGAAAATAGATCCATGAGACATAAGTTTAAAATTATTGGACTACCTGAAAACCATGACTAAAAAAAACCCTAAATATCTTCTTTCAAGAAATTATCAAGGAAAACTGACCTGATATTCTAGAACTAAAAGGTAAAGTAGAAATTGAAAGAATCCACCCATCACATACTGAAAGAGATCCCAAAAGGAAAACCCCTAGGAATATTGTAGCCAAATTCCAGAGTTCCCAGATCAAGGAGAAAATATTACAAGTGGCCATAAGGAAACAATTCAATTATTGTGAAAACATAATCAAGATAACATAGAATTTAGCAGCTTCTGCACTAAGGGATCAGAGGGCTTGGAATATGAAATTCCAGAGGTCAAAGGAGCTAGGATTAAAATCCAGAATCACCTGCTCAACAAAACTGAGCATAATATTTTGGGGTGGGAGGAATGGACATTCAATGAAATAGGGGACTTTTAAGCATTCTTGTTGGAAAGACCAGAGCTGAATAGAAAATTTGTAAATGCGTGTGTGTGTGTGTGTGTGTGTGTGTGTGTAGACAGAGAGCATAGAATGCTGAATATGAAAGGATGATACCTAAAAAATAAAATTAAATGTTGATAAGAATGTACTGTGAAAAACAGAAAGGGAGAGGTAAAATATCATAAATCATCTCACATAAATGAGACAAGAAAGAGCTTTTACGATGGAGGGGAGGAGGAGGGAGGTAAGAAGGGATAGGTGAGCCTTACTCTCAGAACACACACTCATTTGGGTATGAAAATCTATTCCACCCTATAGGAAAGCAGGGGGGAAGAGTATAAGAGAGGGGAGATAATAGAAGGGAAGGCAGATTGGGGGAAGGGGCAATCAGAAGCAAACACTTTTGTGGTGGGACAGATACAGGTCAAACCAGAGAATAGAATAAAAAGAGGATGGGACAGGATAGAGGGTAGTTAGTCTTTCACAACATGACTGTTACAGAAGTGTTTTGCATGACTAGACATGTATAACCAATATTGAATTACTTGCTTTCTCAATGAGGGTAGGTGGGAAGGGAGGAAAGGAGAAGATGGGGAACTCAAGACTTTAAAAATTAATGTTGAAAATTGTTTTTACATGGAACTGGGAAATAAAATATATAAGCAATGGGGTATAGAAATCTATCTTCGCCTATAGGAAAATAGAATGAAGGGGATAAGAAAGGGAGTGGGGGTAACAGAACAGAGGGCAGATTGGAGGAAGGGGTATCCAAAATTCACAGTGGGGGGGGGGTGGAGCCAAGATGGAAGCATGAAAACAGGGACTCACTTGAGTTCTCTCTCAAATCCCTTCAAATACCTCTAAAAATTACTCTTAACAAATTCTAGAGCTACAGAACCCATGAAATGACAGAGTGAAACAAGTCTCCGGCCAAGATGGCCTGGATAGTTTCTGGGCAGGGTCTTTGGCACCATGCTGGGAGTGGAGCACAGCCCAGTGTGGGCTGCACTAGAACAGACCAGGCCAGAGCAGACAAGGCAGAGCAGGCCTCAGGGCCCTGAATCACTGAGCTGTGGCAGTTATCAGACTTCTAATCCCACAAAGGAAAGACAACTTAGCAGGTCAGTGGGAAAAATGTTGGACCTGGCTGAGAAGAAGGGCATGATCCAGCTCCAGCCCCAGGGCAGCAGAAGCAGCTGCAGCTGCAATGGCAGCGGGAGGTGCAGCTGCTTCTGGAGCTCCAGGCCCACACACAGTGGGGAGAATCAAACAGTTGATCAGAGCAGGAGTGCAGGGATCTCTTTGTTGGCACTAAGGCAGGATTCTCTTGCTTTGCTGTGCTTAGATTTGGGTCACAGTCCTGGTTGGCAGTCCTTGGGGGAGGAAGAATGCTGACGTGGCACAGCTTGTGGTATCTGTGGAGAGGGAGTCCTACTGGTAGTTACACAGCAGAAAGGAGTGCTTGCACTCACAGACCAGAACACAGACCAGGAGATGAGCATCATACCACCTCAGAATAGAAGTAGCTTTGCAAACAGCAGCATAAAACTCCTGAGGAAGCAGTCATACACTGACAAAGAGCTCATAAGTCAAGTAATTGGCTGGGAAAATGAGCAGGCAGCAAAAATGGACTCAGACTACAGAATCTTACTTTGGTGACAAACAAGATCAAAACATACAGCCAAAAGAAGCCCACAAAGTCAAAGATTTGACATCAGAAGCCTCTAAGAAAAATATGAATTGGTCTCAGGCCATGGAAGGGCTCAAAAAGGATTTGGAAAATCAAGTAAGAAAAGCAGAGGAAAAATTGCAAAGAGAAATGAGAGTGATGCAAGAAATAATGAAAAATGAGTCAACAGCTTGCTAAAGGAGACCCCCCAAATACTGAAGAAAATAACACCTTAAAAAGTAGACTAACCCAAATGGCAGAAGAGGTCCAAAAAGTCAATGAGGAGAAGAATGCCTTAAAAGGCAGAATTAGCCAAATGGAAAAGGAGGTCCAAATGATCACTAAAGAAAATAATGACTTAAAAATTAGAATGGAGCAAGTGACTTTATGAAAAATCAAGAAATTATAAAAGAAAACCAAAAGAATGAAAAAAATAGAAGAAAGTATGAAATATTTCATTGGAAAAACCACTGTCCTGGAGAATAGATCCAGGAGAGATAATTCAAAAATTATTGGACTACCTGAAAGCATGATCAAAACAGAGCCCAGACATTATCTTTCAAGAAATTATCAAGAAACACTGACCTGATATTCTAGAAACAGTATAAAATAGAAATTGAAAGAATATACCCATTACTTCTTGCAAAAGATCCCAAAAAGAAAACTCCTAGAAGTATTGTAGCCAAATTCCAGAGTTCCCAGGTCAAGGAAAAAATATTGCAAGCAGCCAGAAAGAAATAATTTAAGTACTATGGAAACGCAATCAGGATAATATGAGATCTAGCAACTTCTATGTTGAGGGCTTGGTATATGATGCTCCAGAGGTCAAAGGAGCTAGGGTTAAAACGAAGAATCAACCCAGCAAAACTGAATATAATACTTCCAGGCAAAATATGGACTTTCAATGAAATACAGTAGAACCTCAGTTTATGAATTTAATTTGTTCTGAGATTCTGTTCTTCATGTGATGTGTTCGTATTGCAAAGAAAATTTTCCCATAGGGAATAATGCAAAGTCAGATGATCAGTACCACATCCCCAAAAATATTCATGTAAAATAATTATTTATAATTTTAAGTAAGTTTTTGTCCGCAACGCTATGGAATACAGTAGTAATGATTAGTACACAATATAAACCAAAAATAAAACTTTTTTTTTTTGCGCTTTGCAACTGATATGCAGATTTATTTGAGATCTTTATACATTTAAACCAGTGAGAGCTGCCTGACTCCAAGCATACATTTTTGGTCTTTTAAGTAACAAAAGGAAGAAAACAAACAAACCCCCATATACCATGTCTGTTCCCTTTACTTAGCCTTGACACCTCTGAGTGCCAAGCTGGTCTGAGCGCTTGGCTTGAAGGAGGCCTGGATGGGCAGTGGATGGAGTGGAAGACCAGGTCATGTGGGTGGGCAGGTCAGCAACAGGGGTGGGAGGGGGTGAAGGCTCCCACCTCAACTCTTATGGCAGGAAGGAAAGGGGGTACCAGGAGGGCTCAGGCCACAGCCTATGAACAAGGCAGACGGGCCCACAAAAAGGGGAGGGGGCTGGGGCCACAAACTGGTGGGAAGGGGGTCAGGCAGGGGCAAGGGGGCATCCTCTTCATTGCAGCTGCAATGTGTTTAAGCTGGTCCACTTCCTGGCAATAGATACAAGCTAAGTAAGTATTTTGAATCAGGAATAAATACATTCAGAGTGGATGAGTGTAGCCCTCCCCACCACCTCTCACACTCTCCACATCATCTCTCATGGTCCAGGCCAAGGTTACTGCTTGGAAGGAGAATCTCCTTCCAAGAGAATATCTGGCATATCAATATTAGGAATGTTCTTTCTTATGTTACTTTCACTAAAAGTAAGACTAACACTACTGCCTTCATTTATTTTTCCTTTTTTTAGTATCATTTTCATGTTTTGACTCAGTGATTTTTTAAGTCCAAACATGACATTCATACTGCAATTTTTTTTCCTTGTCCTGCAAGACAAATATGTGAAAAAAGTTTCCTCATCTATTGAAGCATATATAAACCAAGTTAAAGTAAACTGATGTTCTAATATAGAGGACTTTCAAGCATTCTTGATAAAAAGACCAGAGCTGAATAGAAAATTTGACTTTCAAATACAAGAATCAAGAGAAGCATGGAAAGGTAAACTGGAAAGAGAAATCATACAGGAGTTACTAAAGTTGAACTGTTTACATTCCTATATGGAAAGATGCTATTTGTAACTCACGAGACTTTTCTCAGTATTAGGGCAGTTGAATGGAATATACTATATATAGACATAGGGTACAGGGTGAGTTGAATATGAAGGGATGATATCTAAAAAAAAAGTAAGGGGTGAGAGAGGAATATATTGGGAAAAGCGGAAAGGGAGAGATAGAATGGGGTAAATTATCTTACATAAAAGTGGCAAGAAAAAAAGCTGTTATAATGGAAGGGAAAAGGGAGTAGGTGAAAGGGAATGAGTATACCTTGCTCTCATCAGATTTGGCTTAAGGAGGGAATAACATACACACTCAATTGAGTGGGGGCGAGGGGGAGGGCAGATTGGGGAAAAGAGCCAGGGTCAAAGGAGAAAATTGAATAAAGGCAGACAGGATAGGATGGAGGGAAATATAGTTAGTCTTTCACAACATGACTATTATAGAAGTGTTTTGCATAATGATACCTGTATAACCCATATTGAATTGCTTGCCTTCTCAAGGAGGGTGGCTGGGGAGGAAAGAAGGGGGAGAAGTACTAAAAAACATGTTAAAAATTGTTTTTACATGCACCTGGGAAATAAGATGTGTAGGCAATGGGGTATAGAAACCTATCTTGACCTACAAGAAAGTAAGGGGAGAGAGGATGGAAGGGGAGTGGGGTGATAGAAGGGAAGGCAGACTGGAGAAAGGGACAATCAGAATGTGTGACATCTTAGGGGTGAGGGTAGCAATGAGGAGAAAATATATAACTCAAAATCTTGTGGAAATGAATGTCAAAAACTAAAAATAAATTTTATTTAAAAATGCACAGTCATGGGTTAGGGGTAGGGGAGAGATGGGGAGAAAATTTGGAATTCATAATCTTGTGGAAGTGCATGTTGAAAACTAAAAATAAATAAATTATAGATATAGATATATTATCTATCTATCTACATCTATGTCTATCTATATTTATAATAAAATGGCTTCTATAATTGGAAGTCTACCTGACAAGATAAACACAGGAACTACATGAACAAATTACAAAACACTTTTCACACAAATAAAGTCAGATCTAAGAAACTGGAAAAAAAAATGTCAATTCCTCATGTTTAGGCTGAGCCAATATAAGAGAAATGACAATTTTACCTAAATTAATTTACTTATTCAGTGACATACCAAACTACTAAAAATATTTTATAGAGCTAGATAATATAACAAAGCACATTTGAAAATACAAAAGATCAAGAATATCAAGGAAATTGTTGAAAAAAATATGCAAAAGGAGATTGCCTAGCCATACCAGATCTCAAACCATATAATAAAGCAACATATATCAAAATTCTCTGGTATTGGCTAAGAATTAGAATATTGGATTAGTGGAAGGTACTAGGTACATGAGACATGGTAGCAAATGACTATAGCAGACTAATATTTGGATTCTTGTTGGTAATCTGTTCTGCGCTCCACTTTCACTTTTTTGAGTTAGATCTTCCTATTCATATTCACAGTTATAATCATTGTGGATTTCCTTCCCATTCTATTTTCTTCTATTTATCCTTCTCTCTCTTTTTATACTGCTCCTCCTCAAAAGTCTCCTTTGCTTCTGACCACTGAATACTTTAATCGGCCTTCTCTTTTATTACCCTCACCACCCAGCCCCCCACATGTATGTGTGTATATATGTGTGTGTATATATGTATACACACCTATATACATACATATATCTATATTTCTATCTATATGTATATTTATGTGAGTGACACACATAACACACTCATGTGTATATCTTTTTTTTTTACTAATTCTGATGACTGAGGTTCAAAAATTGCTTATAACCACCCCATTTTCTCTCCCACTGCAAAAGTTCTTCCTTGCATTCCTCCTTTATGTGAGAAAATCTGCACCATTCTGTCTTTCCCTTCCCCCTTCTTTCAGTGCATCACTCTATTTCACTCTAAGATTTTTCTCTCTCATTTTGGAGATTATTCAAACATAATCTACTCATGTCCATGCCCTCTATCTATGAAGACTTCTAATTGCCCTAATAATGATAAAGTTCTTAGAAGTTACATGTATCATTTTTCCTTATAGGAATGCAAGCAGTTTAATTTTCTTGAGTTTCTTATGATTGATTACTCTTTCATGTTTAGCTTTTTATGCTTCACTTGAATCTTCTATTCTAATGTTATTTTTAAAATTAATTCTAGGGTTTGTTTTCATCAGAAATCTTTGAAAGTAATTTATTTAATTATCAATTTTTTTCCCTTTAAGACTTGTACTCAAATTTTTCTGGATAGCTTATACTTGATTGTAAACTTACCTCCAATACCTTTTGGAATATCATATTCCAAGCCCTCCACTCATTAAGATGGTAGCTGGTAAATCTTTTATTATCCTGACTATGGCCCCACAATATTTAAATTGTCTCTTTCTGGCTACTTGTCATGTTTTCCCCCTTTTCTAAGAGCTCTAGAATCAGGCTCTAATATTCCTAAATATTTCATTTCGAGATCTCTTTCAGGGTGTGATTGGTGGACTTTTTCAATTTCTATTTTATTCTCTGAATCTAAGATATTGAGGCAGTTTCCCTTTATAATTTATTGAAATATGATCCTCACGTTCTTTTTTAGATCATGGCTTTCAGGTAGTCCAAAAATTTTTAAATTTTCTCCATTGCATCTATTTTTAGGTTAGTTATTTTCTAATGAGATATTTCATATTTTCTTCAATTTTAATTATTTTGATATTTTACTGTTTCATAATTTCTCATGGAATCATTAGCATCTATTTACCCAATTCTAACTTTTAAGGAATTGTTTTCCCCAGTGAATATTTTTTAACTTTCTTTTCCATTTTCCCTATTCTGCTTTTTAAGGATTTCTTTTATTCACAAAATATTTGTGTCTCTTTTATGACTAGGCCAATTTTTAGGGTGTTATTTTCTCTAATTTATACCTCTTTCATGAAGTTCTTAGTTTTCTTTTCATATTCTTTGCAGCATTCTCATATCTTTCCCCAAATTTTCCTCTATCACTCTTATATCTTTTACTCTTCTGAGAATTCTTAATGGCCTTTGTCCAATTACCTTTTTTCTTTGAGATTTTGATTTTAGCTATTTTCACATTGTCATCTTCTAAGTTTATGTCTTGGTCTTCTCTGATGTCACAGTACCATTATGGTTTAGTTACTGTTGTTGTCCTTTGCTCATTATCCCAGAATATTTTTTGACTTTGAACTTTAAGTTAAATTTAGGCTCTGCTCGCCTGGATTTGAGGAGGCACTTTGACTGATGTGAAGATTTTTTATTTTTTGCTGGAGCAGAATATTTAGAGACTTCAGCTTGGTCTCAGTCTGTACTCTGCCATCTTGGCACTCCCCTATCATCTTTTTTTAAATGCTTGTTGACTTGGCTTGACTATGATCATGAACAAATCAATAAACATTTCTTTTCTCATTTTCCCCTCTTTTAAAATAAGGAGTTGGACTAAATGCCTTCTGATATCTTTTCCAGCTCTAAAGCTGCAATCATAACACAAAGTAACATGGAAGGGCCTTTTTTTGGTTGTCAGATGGAACTGATCTACATTCTCATACTTCTGGCTTTTTTCTTCATTTGTAAAATGAGATTATTGGACCATAAAACTGCAGTAACTTATAGGTCAAAGGCTTATAAAACTTGTTAGGGATTTTGTAGAGGGATATACTAACTAGTTCCTGAGGTCCCTTCCAAGCCTAATATTCTATAATTATATAGTA
>JAQQSZ010020162.1:0-10202 GCA_028646595.1 Phalanger gymnotis
TTTTTCCTAGAAAAATATCTGTTGCTCTTTAGGATTAGAAAAAGCCATTGAATGCTTATTTTGATTTTAAATATTCTCATAAATATCTAATAGTCTGTGAACAGAAATAAAAATTTTAAATAGACAGTGGTGAAATATCCATTATTAATGTGTATTTACAATGGTCATATCATGGATAATGAGAAATATTGTTCCTGTACATATACAAAACTTGGCAATACTTGGTATACAAAACATTTAGATGCAGAATAAAAAGATCAGTATAAGTTGTAGTACTTCCAACAATTCATTTTCAAGAGACTACATTTTTCCCCATGGAATTACCATACGTTTCTACCACCTAATCTCATGTTTCAAAAAATCAGTCAGTCAATGTTGGTATATCAATACAGTTGACTTTTGGAAAAAAAAATGAAACATATAAATTTATATACTTCTCAACTATTAGCAATGCTCTATTGAAAATACTTTAAAGCATTTGTGAAAAAGTTTATTTTTTGTTTTTTTTTTTAAATTTGAAGTGGACTTCCAAATGTTAATAAACCATACTTATACTGCAATTATTTGATGTAACATCTTAGAAAATGTTTACCCCAGTGGTACAAATCAAAACTCATCTATGCTTTCCATCATTCTGGGATTCCTGTCCAGGTTCTCATGACAACAATTGACTCCCTTCAAGAGCTAGTTAACTCAAGGTGCTGGATATCCTTCTAGATTGTACAACACTGAATGGATTTAAATATGACAATTAAGCTAAGTTTAATTTCCTGCTTTTGCTGATGACCAGCTCACCTTCTTTTCCAGACATAAATCTAAAAGATGTGTTTTAGAAGTCTTTTTGCACAAAAATCAACATTAGAATCAGTCTACTCTCAAATACCAAAATGAGACCATTGACCAGAAGATCCTTTTCCTTTTCTCCTTATCTCACATCATTCATGCATCTTCTAGCAGAATCTCTCTCATTATTCTGGCTTTGGATGTAGAAATTGCCTTTCTTCTTGGCAAGACATATCCCTCTTCACGCAAGCATGGTGTGTCCAAATATGACATCACCAGCAAATTCATTACATTGTCATCCCATCTCTCATCTTTAATTTCTCCCTAGTTGTTGTCTTCCTTGTTTCCTATAAACATATTTTCACTTTTTCTTTTTTTAATTAATTAGTTACTTTTTGTTTACAACATTCAGTTCCTCAAGTTTTTAAGTGTCAAATTTTCTCCCACTTCCTCTTCTCCTCCCTCCTCACCCAAGACAGCAAGCAATTTGATATAGGCTATACATATACTTTCACACTAAACATTTTCAGTATAGTCGAGTTGCACACAAGAGCTACAACCAATGGAATGAACTACAAGAAAGAAGAAACAAAACAGAAACAAACAAAACACACACACACACACACACACACAAAAGAGGATGCAAATAGTTTGCCTCAATCTGCATTCAGACTCTGTGATTCTTTCTGTGGGAATTGCTTTTTCCATCATGAGTCTTTTGGAGTTATCTTAGAACCTTGCATTGCTGAGAAGAGTTAAGTCTATCAAAGTTAGTCATCAGAGATATCGTGTGTCTGTAATCCTGTATAATGATCTCCTGGTTCTGCTCCCCTCACTCAGCATCAGATCATACAAGTCTTTCCAGGTTATTATGAAGTCCGTCTGCTCCTCATTTCTTATAGCACAATGATATTCCATTATATTCATATACCTCAACTTGTTTAGCCATTCCCCAATTGATGGGCATCCCTTTGATTTCCAATTCTTTGCCACAAAAAAAAAGAGCTGCTATAAATACTTTTGAACATACGGGTCCTTTTCCCACTTGTATAATTTCTTTGGAATACAGCCCTAGAAGTGGTATTGCTGAGAGTGGTATAGCCCTTTGGGCAAAGTTCCAAATTGAACTCCAGAATGGCTGGATCAGTTCATGACTCTACCAACAATGTATTAGTGTTCCAATTTTCCCACATCCTCTCAAGCATTTATGATTTTTCTGTTTTGTCACATTAGGCCATCTGACAGAAGAAATCTGGTATCTAAGAGTTGTTTTGATTTTCATTCCTCTAATCAATGGTGATTTAGAGCATATTTTCATATGATCATAGATATCTTTAATTTCTTCCTCTGAAAACTGCACTTCGTATCCTTTGACTATTTATCAATTGGAGAATGACTTGCATTCTTATAAATTTGACTCAGTTCTCCCTATATTTTATAAATGAAGCTTGTATCAGAAATACCGGTTGTAAAAATTCTTTCCCAATTTTCTATTTGACTCCTAAACTTTGTTGCATTGGCTTTATTTATACAAAAACTTTTCAATTTAACGTAATCAAAATTATCCATTTTGCTTTTCATAATGCTATCTGTTGTTTTGTCATAAATTCTTTCCTTCTCCATAAATCTGACAATAAACTATTTCTTGCTCTCCCAGACTGCTTTATCATCACTTCCTTTAAAAATATTCTTCCTGGATCTCACCATCCCTCAGTTACTTATATGTCTCATGTTTGTGACTAGACTGAGAAAGTCATCAATACTTGGTTCTTCTATTTCATCTCCTCTCACTCACCTCCAAATCTGGTTTAGTTTAGTTTCCAAAATCTTCATTAAGCTGAAACTGCCCTCTGCAAAGTTCTTAACTGATCTCTTAGTTGCCAAGTAGAATTTTTTTCTTAAGTCTTAATTGTTTTTAACACTCTGAAATATTTGACATGCCAATCACTTAGATACTCTCTCCTTGGTATGTTTTTTACATTTTCTCTCAGTTTTTTTTAATTATTGTCTAAATCCACCATTTCAGTCTACTTTGCTGTTGCTCTAGCCACATCTAGCATCTAACCACACTAGCTGCAGTTGTACTTAAAGGCTCTACTCCTGACTCTCTTCCCCTTTTTTACTCTCACTTGGTGGTGTCATCAGCCCCAATGACTTTTACAAACAAGTACATCTGGATACCTTACCATCTATAGAGTATCATGTTTTTATTTAGGTCAATGCTGGATATCCTGACATTATGATGGTGAATACCTTTGTTTGACATTTCTCCCAGTTTTATTTCTCTCTTGATGTTAATAATCCAAGATGTATATATATATATATATATATATATATATATATATACACACACACATATATATGTATATATACATACATATATATGTATATGTATCTATATATGTATATACATATGTATATACACATATATATGTACATATGTATATATATATTTACATATTTCCTTATGAATTAAACACGAATGTTCTTGTATAGTGATTTAGTACGATAGTTTTTGACGACCTATGAACATGTATTTGATTATTTGTAATCTAAATGGAAATATACACATATGTATATATACACACACATATATGTAATATATTTTACCTATTAAATATTCACTGATATACTGCCTGTAAAATATTTTAAAGATTAATATTTAGAGCAGCTAGGTGGCTCAGTGAGTAGAGCACCGGCCCTGGAGTCAGGAGGACCTGAGTTCAAATCTGGTCTCAGACGCTTGACACATATACTAACTGTGTGACCTTGGGCAAGTCACTTAACCCTAACTGCCCTGCTAAAAAGCAAAAAAATAAATAAGGAAGGAAAAAATAAAGATTAATATTTACAATATCACAAATTTCTAGTTGTGACCTTTCCATTTCATATTATGTGAAATATATATACATATGTATATGTATGTATTTGTCAACATATTTGTACTTCTCATTTGTTACAATAGGTTATTGAATTTATATTCTTTACAAAACTGGTTTCATATTTGCAGACAACTCTCAGTTTTTCATGGTGTCCAGAGACAACAGCATATAGTCTGAATTTCAACCATCTCCTCTAATGCATTATTAGAACTGTTATTAATTAACAGAATTGTCCAACTTAATTTTCTCTTGCTTGCCAATGATGAGGGTTTTGATAAGCCATGAACTTAGTAACTTCTATGAACACCTGTATGAAAAAGGAGGTGAAATGAGAGGCCAGCTTTACGTGCAAATCTAATAATCAGTTTTGGAATAACTTATTTATTGGATTATTTGAAATCATTATGACATTAATGTGTCTAAGATCATACTTGCATATCTCATGTATTATTTTCTTGAAGGAAAATTAGCAATTCATAATAGAGAATACCCTCTAAGTAATGTGCCTAGCATATTTTGTTACCCAAGTTCCTGATACTTGCTTGAATCATTTATGAAAATACCTTTGATTTCACTGAATATATTTCAATTTTAATTTTTGTTAAAGGTACCTAAGAAGACTTCATGTAATTTCGCCATTATACATATCCTTTATAGTGACATTGACATTTTCTTGCTGAAACATAATTTCTACGATCTTGGTGACTATTGCTCTCCATGTACCCTGTGATCTGGATTATTCAATAAAATGATATAAAAATGGCTTTTCAATACAAACTTGTTAATTAAACAATGTATAAAATGTGTCACAAAAATTTTGAAGTGAAATGCTTTCAGTAATGATTGTTTTCTATTTCTGGTGCTATCAATAATCAATGCTATCAGTATAAAGATCTAAAGATTGTAGCAATAAATATTGAACATGTGGCTTCAGTCATCTTTTATCTACAGACTTGTGTAATTATAAAATAGAAAATTTTCTGAATAAATATTTTATTCTTATTATTTCTAATTCCCCGTTGCACTGATGTTAGCCATCAGTGCTTCCTTTTCACATGTCCTTCCCATAGCTAATGTTCCTATAAAAATGAATCTGAAACAGCAGAAGTTTAACTATTTGGATTTGTAAATAATTTTTTCATGTGATACAGGTCACAGACTGTCATGCATATATTTAATATCTTAAAATAAAATGGGCATTTCTTTCTTGACAAACTGGGAAATTTGTGTTTTCTATTTTATTTCACTATGATTGAGGAAAAATTTTCCATTTGGTTTTTGTCTATAATTAATTTATTCTAATGAAATGTGAATATGTTCTCTTTATTATGGAAACAATTAGAAAATTGTGAGGTTTATCAATATAGCATAATATATAATCAATAGCTTTAAACTCATATAATGATAGACTTTTCAAATTAATAGAACTTAAAACTATGCATTGGTTTGTAGACAGAGTACATGCTAAAGTGTTTAAAAATTATTATGCTTTTCATTTTATACTGTCAGTAAAGTCATGAAACTTTTGTTTCCTCAATTATTACATGAGAAAATTCTCAAAACCTTCTTCTAATTTTGAAAGTCTATTCATTCTGACATTTTTATGCATATTGTTCAACCTTTCCACAATGATCATGAAAACATGAGGACAAAGACATAGATATGTTATCAAATGAACAGAGGAAATGTCCACCACTAAGACTGCTTTCTGACATATATTGCATTGAAAATCACTAGAAACCAACACTTCTAATAGTCTTCAATTCAAAATTCCTATTCCTAGACCCACAATAGGTCATCCTGATTAGAAAGGTTATTGAACAATTTTTATTTCCTTTGCTCAAATATTACAACTATTTCTCTCCAGACCTCTGGAGGAAAATGGTGACACAAAAGGAAATTCCAAGAATTTTATTACTTAGAATTTTTAGGAACGGAATGTGGTGAAAGTTATACGAGATTAACTACCTGACCCAAGCATAATAATATAATAAGTTATTACTTGAACAGAATTTCTAATTGAAATATTGCTTGAATGAGCACAATAATCAAAGTATCCCTAAATGCAGAAAATTGGAATACTGTTCTTTCCCCAGTAATTCCTTGTATAGCTAGATATGCACAGGTATAGCCCCATAATCACACAAACTCTTAGTCATATGTGTATATGGGGTACATGGGGTGTTCAGGAGACCTAGCACCTCTGGTACAAGGGTTGCTGAGCCATTTTTAAGGGCTGTTCATTCACCTTACCTATCACCCAATTCTTTATCTGTGGCTCTAAGAATTTTTAGCATGGATAGTGGCAGCACTTTGGTGAAAGCATCTTAATAGGTAGGCCAAACCAGGTTGAGGGTAAGCAACAGGCCTCAAACACATCAGTGAATTAGGGTGCTGTCTACCCCAAACATGTGAATACCTCTTCCTGCGAAATGGACAGATGAGAACAGTTTGTCCCAATGACCATAAATATGGTTGAAACAGGCACTGTGGAACACTTAGATCTTGGGCAGATACCAAAGATGTCAAAGTTGTTCTTAAGAAAAATTGTGACTTTAATCATTTGTTATAAGATCTTCTAAGCTTCTCTTTTCAGCAACCCTCTCCATCTGCATGCAACACTCTTCTTCATTTGATTTCTTTCCAATGCACTTAAATATTTTCTCTTTTCCTCCTACCAAAATCTATTTTCTAGAAGAGTTCTGAAACTTATATTAAGGTATAATTTGTAGAAGAGTCTTCAGGCCTCAATACCCTGGCAAAGAAATTACACTTTTTATGGGTAAGGGGGACATTGATGTAGATAGTAAAAGTCAGGTTAAAAAGAGTTCTTGGGGGCAGCTAGGCAGTACAGTGAGTAGAGCACCCACCCTAGATTCAGGAGGAACTGAGAACATATCTGGCCTTAGACACTTGACATATTTACTAGCTGTGTGACCTTGGGCAAGTCACTTAACACCAATTGCCCTGCCTTCTCTCCTCCAAAAAAGAGTTCTTGCCTTTCATGAAATCAAGCTACATTGGCTAATTCCAAGGCAAGCCCTATGGATATCATTTTAATGAAGTTAATATGTGGAATTATAATGAAACAAATACACAAAAATAAAATTATTGAACACCTGCTATATGTGCTAATAGCTAAAATATGAGCTACTATATATAACAACTTTAGATGTTTAATGTCATGGTCCAATCATGAGTAAGAGTAAAATGGGTAATTCTTAAAATGCTTTTACATAAGAAACTATAAATGTAAATATTTTTATTAAATATTATGCTAAAATATGAAGATGATTTCAACAGTATCTTTACCTTGAATGAGCTTGCTGTCAGGGTGGAAGGGGAGAAGAGTCAGTTATCTATATAACCATTAGTTGATAAATAATGTAATAAATGCTATGAGATGAAAAATAAATTTTGATAGTTGAAGTTAATTATTTGAATACCTATTTTGGTTAAAGAAGTTTCTTTATAATATATTCCCTTAAAAACACTTCACACTTCCACATTTTAATGATTTTAATTTATTTTTTGCTGTAAGCATTTTTTCCATCCATGTGTACAGACCACAATTCATACCTATATTCTCATCCTGAATGATTCTTCCCCAACTTATTCCATACATCCTTCACAGAAATCCACCCAATATCTTAAAAGGACTTTAAAGTTTTCTTATATTTCATAGGTACAAGTGGAACAATTAGACCGTTCTTCTTGTATCCCTTTTTTTGCTGAATTCTTTAAATAGCCCCTGTTTGATGTTTGCCTTTGGCTTATATGAGGATGTCTATAGGTGTAATTGAGAAATATAATGCTAAGATATCCATAGTCTGCTGAAGATCATAAGATATAGATCTTGAAGGGAACTTCAAGACCTCCTAAGAGTCCAAGACTCCTAAGAGATTTATCAGCTGAGATCCAAAGACATAGCCAAGGTCACACATGTAGTAAGAGATAAGATTAGAACTTAAAGTACCCTGACTCCATATACAGTGACCTTTTCATTCAGGTGTACTACCTGTCAATAAGGTCAAGGGGGAAAATATGGTTTTCAAAATTTTATTTTAGCTATACCTTTTTTTCTAGTAACACCTCTCTATTGGTTAAATTTAGATATGAGTATAATTTAATTCTGGGTCCCTTATCCCTGTTTTAATTTGTGATGCTAGGAATTATTTCAAGGGAAAAAAGAGGAAATATTTCAAGATTGTTTTATTAATTTTAGGGTAATAAACATTTTAACTAGACACGAAGGCCATTCAAGAAATAACAGCGATCAAAAATAAAAATTAAAGTTTGTGATGTCTAAAAAGCACACAATTTTATAGGAATTGGTTCAAAACTAATCTGAAGAGATTTATAATATTGGAGAATCAACAAAAAACAATTCACAAATGAGGATGGGTATTTTATTTCTTACATTTTTAATATCATTTTCAAAATACCTCAGATTTCAGATGCTACTCTATTTACATAAGAGTAGACTCTCTCTAGACATATTTGCATAGAAATAGATATTTTCAAAGTGGTTCACAGATTCATAGACTTTTGGAGGTAGAAGGGACCTTATAGATCATTTAGTTCAAAACTCATTTTACAGATGGGGAAAAGGAAACCTAGAGAAGGAAAATGATTTGACCACAAAGTCACAAAATCTATTATTGGAGGAGCCTGGACTAGAAAGTGCAGTGTCTGTTTTGGATAATTTCTCATTCTTGATACAATATTGAGCCTTATGAATATGGATTAATATTATATCTTGTATACAGTTCTATCTACATGTATATATACCTACATGCGTATCTGTATTTAACATGTCTGTTAATTTATTTGAATATAAACTTGTGAACTTTTCAAACAGCAGGTTTGAGCATCGCCCCTTCATATTTTGTCTACATATTTATTTTCCTAATTACATCCATTAGTCCTAGTTAAGAACCTTGTACAAACTCAAACAGTTCTTCTCTTCCTTGGATGTTTACAAATGATGTACAAATATTTGCCAACTGTGTTCTTGCCCACATTCTTTACTTATTATTTAGCTGAAGTCAAACATCATTTAGTTGCAGACTCTGTAATAATCAAGGAATGGAATTTCTATTTAATCTCTCCATTCATTTGTAGAAATTAACACACGGGGTAGTTATTAACATTAAGCTGACATACCATTGTATCTATAAGCATCATAGTAAGAATATCGCAGTATAAAATGTCAAAACATATCAACTTAAAGACAGCATAATGTAGCAGATAGAGACTTGGACTTGGAGCCAGGAAGATCTGGATTCAAGTCTTCATTCCGACACATGCCAGCTATATGACTCTAGGCAGTCACTGAACTTCCCAGCAAACTAAAAATCTCTCTTAGATTATGAGTTGCAGAATAGTTTTTAATCTGGGTGAGGGAATTTCCACACTGTGAGTTCCTTTTCATCAATGAAATCACCAATCTGGACTGATTACCATTCTTCTAGGATCCTTCCTGCCTTCCTCACATTTCTGCCACCAGTCCAAACAACAACAACCTGGATCTCCTAAAGAACAAATGACTTTATTGAAAGGAATTTCAAGGCAAGCATCTCAATGGGGTAGGGTACAGCACCGACCCTGGAGTCAGGAGGATCTGAGTTCAAATTTGGCCTCAGACACTTGACACACTTACTAGCTGTGTGACCTTGGGCAAATCACTTAACCCCAATTGCCTCCCCTTCTTCCCTCCAAAAAAAACCTCAAAACGACAACAACAAAAGCAAGAATATCAATGGGAATAATGAAAATGTATGGAGGAGGGGAATATAAAAATATTAGATCTGTAATTATACTATACAACAATATATTAGGAAGGCAAAGGAAACAGAATAATTATCCTTCAATTGGGGAATGGCTAAGAAATCTTGTAATATGAGTTTAATTGAAAAGTAATATAGCAAAAGAAGTTATGGACATGATGAATTCAGGCAAACATGGGAAGCCTTAAATGAAGAGATGAAAGAGACATAAAAAAGTAAAAAGAGATGGGTGAGATTGCCATGACTAAAATAATGTAAAAGATTAATTGTGAAGGACTTAATTATAGTCAAAGTAGTGACTGATAGATACTTTCAAGAGCCTTATGCAAAAGTTTGCTACTTTACTCTTGGCACACAAATAATGAACTAAAGTAGGGGTTCAGCAAAGTGGGCCAAATCTTGCTTGGTACCTTATTTAGTATGCCCATCAAGAATAAAAAAAAGAACTTAAAGTTATATTGTATTCTTAAAAGTTAATTTAAAAAAATTCTTAAGTGGCAGACAATTTGTTTTTAAAAAAGGCCACAAGCAAGATGTAGCTTTGATATAGTTTGATAGTCTCTGGAATAGAAGTTCATAGGGAAATAGGCATTTTCAGAGATGGTCAAGGTATTTGTTTTGCTTCACAGTATATATTTGTCGCAAGGTAGTACTTTTATTTTGAGGAAAAATTAGTAAGTTAGGAGTGGTGATATAAATGCAAAAAAATCTTAATATAAATGAAATATTTGAAATATATACAGAAAAA
>JAQQSZ010020163.1:0-10202 GCA_028646595.1 Phalanger gymnotis
ACCAGAGACCATTGGTTCCCCAGCTGGCCCCTCCTAAGTCACCAATCCACACCCACACAGGTTTCACACCTGACAGGGCCCTGGGCCTGGGGCTTAGCACTTAACAGCTGAAAGTACTTCCACTCAAAAGAAACAAAAGCCATGCTAATGAGACAATTTTGCTTAACAACACACTCCACCCCTTGTTCTAGGATACAAGCAGTGACCTTTGGCCCCAGCCTGCTGGTAGAGAAACAAAGACTCATCTAGTAGCAATGGGTTGTGAACTTGTTGGAACTAATACTATGCTGGAACAGAACTAAGTTGAGCTGCTTCCTCCAGAAACCAAGGTGTTGTAGGGGAAAGTATATCCCAGAGGTGTAAGAGGAAATACTTATACTTTGTTCTTTCTAGATCTTCAAAGTAAATATTCCTTTGTAAATGCTAATCAGTGTTAGGTAGTTAAAGGGTGCTACTCACTGATACCTTACAAAGAGAATATAGCCAGTGAAAGTCAAACTTTTAGCAGTTAAAAAAAAAAAAGAATCCCAAACACCTCAAAAAACCTGGAACCCCTGAGGAGCAGACATAGCCAATCCTCGTTCTTCGAGAGTAACCAGAAGGTGTGTTCTATAGACCCTTAGCTGCAATTAGTCATGTGTACAGGGGACAAACATTGAGCTGGAGTTTACATGGAAGCCATGGATTCAAGGGCAGAATGGGTCCCAGATCATTTAAAAATAACAGCATCCCACAGTGTAATTATATGATCAAGGACTGACAGAATAATTAGTCTTTCCAGTATCAGAAGGTAACAACTTTTGTAAATTTAATTAGGTCATGCTCTGGTGTTTGTAATACATAGCAAAGGTGCTAAACAAACTAATTGTTAGCGCTTTAAGAAGATGACAGAACCCTAGGAAGCTGATATCGATGAGCTGTGTTCCTCACTTAGTGAGCAGTGGGGGGTAAAGGGTAAAATCAGCACAGTTTATACGGGAATTATGAATATTATTTCAGAGGACAACCCAGACAAAGCAGTGTCTCTTTTCAGGGGCCCACTTACTAGAAGGCAGAAAACCCAACAGCTCTGATTTGTATTTCCCTTTCAACCTAATTTAGGATGTGTCCTAGAAACTAACATGTCTCTCAGGATATTTACCAGTCAAAACATTAATTTGTCAAAAGCCCCAAATTCTTCTTGCACTTCTCAAGCACACCTGACCCTAGCCATGGACTGCCTTGAGAATGAAGGCTGATCCCATACTTTCAAGACCTTTTGACCCAGTTGCTAATTTCTCCAGAAAAACCCTCGAGGGTAAATTTTAAGGTAAGGGCAAACATGCAAAGACAGAATAATATCTATGGTGGTGCGGTGGATAACGTGCCAGTCCTGGAGTCAGGAAGACTCATCTTCGTGAGTTCAAATCCAGCCTGAAACTCTTACTAGCTCTGTGACCCTGGGCAAGTCACCTAACCCTATTTACCTCATTTTCCTCACCTGTGAAATGCTGGAAAAGGAAACAGCAAATCACTCCAGTGTCTGCCAAAAAAACCAAACCAAATGGGGTCACAAAGAGTTAGACACAACTGAAAATGACTGAACAACAAAAAAAGGAAGAGTTTGCTATTTAGAAATAGGCGCACCTCTCTAACGCCCCCAAACCAGTCACCTTAATCACTCCTGCAACAAGTCACCAAAGCCACAACAAGTCACAAAAGCCACTGAAGTTGAGAGTATTATCACCCTCAATATTGTTTATTCGGCATGAAAAGCTCACTTGAACTTTCTTCAAGGTGACAGATCAGAGCAGTAAAGATGTGCCAGCCTAGGTCTTGTCTCAAAGTTCTAGGTATTTCCAGTTGAGTTTTAACATTCATAAATTTATTGAACTTTTAAACTAGGAAAAAATCTTTAGAGCTATCTGAGTCTAACACATTTGTTTTATTGATGGAGAAAGTTAAATCTGTCTTTTCGTTCATGGACCAAATGTTTATTTACAAATGTTTATTTACTGCTAGATTCAGCACTCAGTGAAAAGGATCGTAGGTTAAGTATTTTAACCTCAGTTGCCTCATCTGTAGAAGGAAGGGTATGGGCCAGATCACAGGGCAGCTAGATGGCATAATGGATAGAGTGCTCAGCCTGGAATCAGTAAGATCTGAGTTCAACTCAAGCTTAAGACATTTACTAGCTGTGTGACACTTAACCCCATTTGCCTCAGTTTCCTCATCTGTAAAAGGAACTAGAGAAAGAAAGGGTAATTATTCCAGTATCTTTGTCAAGAAAACCCCAAATGGAGTCATGGATAGTTGGACATGACTGAAGAACAGCTAATGGACAACAATAACAAAAAAAAAAATAGGCCAGATGATAAGATTAAAGACTGAAAGTAAGAGAGACCTCCAAGGCCATCTATTTTGGTCCTCTCATTTGATAAATGAGGAAATTGGGGCCCAGAGAAATGATTTACCCACATAACACAAACAGTAAGTCCCAGATCTGGGATTCAAACCAAGGTCCTCCGATTCCAAATCCACCATGCTTTCCCCTTAATCATGGTGCTTTCTTCCAGGGCTGTGATTCTAGAATTTTATGAGCCTGGCAGTTTCAAAAGAAATAATGATCACTTCCAAGAGAAGATGAAGCATGGCTCCATCAGTTAGGCAGATAGGAAAAGACTGATAATTTGGAAGTATGTTTTATCATTTCAATATTTACTATACATTCTCTGCTTACGTAAGGTCCCTTTTATGGACATTTTGATTGCTGAAAGAGGAAGCAAAAGAACATTTGTTTAAGGGATGCTGAAAAAACCTGCTTGAGAGAAAACAGGGTCCCTCGTGTAAGAATGCCTGAGTAGAGACACAGACCATTTGTGCCTGCAAGAGAATTGACCCTCAAATAACTATACTGTTAGAACCTGTTTGAAAGAAGCAATAATATAAATAGTGCATTATGGTTTATCAGCTTATTTACATGTCACTATTTTCAGGCTTTTGAAAGTTGGAACTAAATTATAAATTAAACAAACGAGGATGGTTTCCTGACAGAAAAGTGGATTTTTTGTTTCACTTCATAATTTAAGGATGAGGGGACCTTGATTTGAGGCTGTTAGAAGATGGATATTACCTGATGACAAAAGATAGACGAAACCAAAGGAACTAGGGACAGAATGGGAAAAGCAGAAGGAAGTAGGGACAGAAAAGACAGAAGTCAAGAGGAGCTGCTTACAGAAAATAGAATGCTAAAATTGACCAGAACTGAATCAATAGGCATCTTTAGTTGTGTTGATTGAAATGGAGGCATTGCTTTGCTTGTGAACTGATTGGCTGGAGAAAGGTGCATCATCTGGGAGAGCTAACTGAAACCAGACAGGCTCTGTACCTGCTACAAGCTCAGTGGAGGAAAGGTGAAACCTGCTCTTGGCTGAAGAACTGCCAGATGCTTTCCTCTCTCAGCCTGGAGGTGATGATAGAGTTAGCATAGGCAGGAATTCTCAGGAGTTCCTATGTTGCCTTTTCTGCCCTTTTATAGTTTAAGAGAAGGGGAGCATAGCTTGTGTATGTGTGTATAGAGAGAGACAGAGACATAAAAACAGAGAGAGGAATATATGAATGAGAAAATACATGTGCATGGGAGCAACTCATTGTTCTAGACTCTAGGCCGTAATGCTGTCAGTAAGGTGAATTTTAGTGTAAGTAAGGTGGATTTTAGTGTGTGTAAGGTGGATTTTTGTTATTCTTTCTTATAGTTCAGTTTCCCAGGACCCATGGCCATAACACTATTTCCCAGGTTCATGGTTCAAAACATCTCCACCACACTTGTGCAGCATTATATAATGATAAATAATATAATATATGCTGAAATTGTAAACATCCACTGCGACTTCTCAGTGAGATATAGGGATGAGGTGAGGTAAACTTGTGAGGCTATTGCTGGCAATATGTCTTCTTTGTCTGTTGCCCTATAAAGTAGGTGGTCAGTGATCAGTGAGCTGGGGAGCCTTTTGGGGTTGAACGCACAAGCTGGAATGCTGTGTGCCTTGACTGGCCCCCATCAAGGCTTGGGAGGGGGGAACCTGTGTGTGCCTCAACCTGCTCCCATTAAGGCTTGACGGGATTTAGGGAAATACACAAGTTGTGTCTGTCTAGATTGACCCCATCAATGATGTAGGGGTAGTTGCCGCCCCCTTCTCACCGGCCCCAGAGAAAAGGGTGATTAAGGAATCCTGTAGGAGTTTGTGCTTATTACCAGCAATACTGTGTTAGACAAAACTAGACTAGGATAAAACTTATTATTAACCCCTTTGACGCTGTCTTTCCTGTCTGACCAGATCAAGAGTGAATCTGTGCTAGCAGCCATACTGTGTGCTAGTGTTATCTAATAGAGGCCCTTGATCTTTTCAGGGAATGGCTACACTAAACCACTTCTGTAACTATGTCTTTACTTCTACCTCTCTCCCAGATGCATGGATACTTTGGGTATTGATTAGAATGTGTGGCCCTGCTCTTGCCCTCTAACGAATAAACATTTTGTATTTAAGAGTTAATGGTGTCATTATCACTGATTTTATACAAATGCAAAGTGTACTAGGGCAACTAGGCAGCTCGGTGGATAGAGCGTCAGCTCTGGAGTCAGGAGGACCTGAGTTTAAATCCAGCCTCGGACACTTACTAGATGTATGACCGTGGGCAAGTTGCTTAACCCAGTTTGCCTCCAAAAATAAAAATTAAAAAACAAAACAAACAAAAAACCACAGTTCCCCATACCACTTCTTGAACAGCTAGGTCATGTAGATAGGACCCAGGAAAACCTGAGTTCAAGTCTAGCTTCAGACACTTACTAGCCCTGTGACCCTGGGCAAGTCGTCTAACCCTGATTGCCCCCCCCCAAAAAAAATAAATATTGTTTAAATTAAAAAAAAACTATTAACTCTGTTTGCCTCAGTTCCTTATCTGTAAAATGAGCTGGAGAAGGAAATGGCAAACCACTCCAGTATCTTTGCCAAGATTACCCCAAATAAGGTCACAAAGAACTGGACACAGCCGAAACCCAACAACAACAACAACAACAAGAATGCTCAAGAAGGAGAGTATTTGCCAGAGTTACTCCAAGGACCCCCCAAATTGGGAAGTAGCTCCATGATCATGGCCATGGGACACCCCACCCACCTCAAATTCCAGCATGATTGTAGGTTGGAAATGAATGAGCCAGACGAGAAAGAGACAAAGGTGCAGGTATTATATGAGTGCCATATTTGTGGGCCAAGCTGCCAGTATGAGTGGATTTAAGGCTACACTGGACTATATTGATCTAATAAAGCCCCCACGATCAGTGTTAATGGCTTAATTAAACACTTTCAAGAGATTAAAGAGTTTTAGAATAAACTATGTTAAATAAAAAGGTAGACAAAGTCATTTTCTCAAAGAAATTGGAGTTAATATGATTTTTCTTGAGCTTATTCTAATTTATGTTGGAAAGTAGGCTAATAGAATATTACTTAAGTTACATGGGTAAACTTCAGCACTTAGCACAGTGCCTGGCACATAGTAGGCACTTAATAAACATTTCTTAACTAATCAATTACTCAATTACCCAGTACCATCCATTTGAGCTGCTACTGCTTACCACAGCTCAGTTCTCTGTTTTAGCCTGCTTTTGGCCAATAATCAGGTGGGAAAATGTATGCACCTGGTAACTGTTTATTATGCAAAGAGATTAGTAAAAAATTCTCAGAAAGAAGTTTTGGAGATATCTTCTTAATCTAAGCCCCTTTGATATCCTTGCTCAATGAAATTCCTGCTGTAGGATGCTGAGAATTTGTATGTTTCCTTCCAGAAAAACCAAGGCAGAATTCCAGCTTTCAATATAGAGTTCACCACTAACATGATCTCCCAATTTAAATATCATATTTTTGCCAGTGTTGCAAACTGTGTTGGAATCTATACAGAAACATAAAAGTTTTTGAGGGAGAAGACAAGGCCGTTTAATTGTCCATTATTTCTTGGAATCATGAAGACACTGTAAACCAAGAAAGCCAGCTGCTTAGCAGAGACTAGGGGAGGAAAATCAATCAATAACATCAATCAACAAATATTTATCAAGAGTCCTTTCTTTGTGCCCAGCACCATTCTAGCTCATAGTACAATTCAAATGTAGGTCTTCCGCACTAAAGAAGAAATATGGTTCTATTAAAGGCATTTTCTCAGTCACACTAAACCAAATTATACTGTTGGGCTCAGTTTCATTAGTACATGGTTCGAAAGGGAAATAAAACCTAACCACATCACAAGCTATTAACATTGTTCAGCTTAGACATAAAAATGGAGCATAAACCAGACCACCATAGCTAAAGATGCTGCTCTCAGTGATGGCTGGTCAGACTTAATATCCATATAGGAAGAACAGTAGAAACTCGTTACCTAAAAACAAATAAACAAACAAATACACATATTACATACATAATATACATATTATATATAATACATACATTATATATACATTAAATATAATATACATGTTAAATATACATTATTTGTAATATACACTTTTTATACATTATATATAATATACATATTATATATATATATATATGTAATACATATATATATTTTTTTTTTCCTCCTCTCTCCAAAGTTCACTCAGCTAGCATAAACTGGAAGATATGAAGAGTCTGGTATCTTAGAAAGTTCTTTAACAGACCTCTACCTGTCTTTATTTTTTTTCTGGTATTTGTGAACCCAAAGGGAGCAGAAAAAAAGTGTCAGAACAACAATGATGCTGGTGTGTTAAAGGTATTAGAACCAGAGCAATGGGAATTATTTCTAATTAGCAAACGTAACAAAAAGTCAACACTGCCGCTGCATGTTGGTGACTCATCCAAGATGAACTTGAGCCCAACTGTGGAGCTGGTCTGCTTCAGTCTCTCTTTCCCCAAAGATTCAGAATCTGCTTCTGGAGGATAAAGTTGACATCTGCTGCTAAATATGTATGTTGCACAGGTGTCTCATCATTGTAAATTCCACATCTGTTGTCACTTGGGAAGTGCAATCTTCTGGTAGTAGGTAAATAATTCAGGCTAAAGCTGCTATTGAAAATTTGTAAGGACTGATGGCTAATAATTAAATATAAAATCTGAGGGACAACTTTCCATTAACATGAAGTTGCAGGTGTCCAAAAACAGCAATTGAATACAAAGGACATCTTTTTGAAACATCTGGGTCTCTATTCACCTTGACTATTTTGATTTTTACCCTCACATTACTTCAAATTTAGATACTTTCATTATTATGAATGTAAATGCCATTTCTTCAAAAGCATTGATAGGTTTCTCTAGGTCTTTCCAAATTTTGCCTGAAAAGATTTATTTTCCTCATTGGCACTTTCTAATGTATTTCTCTCCTTCAGTCCTATAATTTATACACAAACATTGTCTATTTCATTGTTATTTAATCACTATTAAGTTAGTATTCTAAAGCATGAGGGGATAAACCTGAGTTAAAAACATTGTATATGATGAAGTTGTAACAGAGTACTTTGGAAATACATTTTCAATCAAGTATGCAGCTTCCCACAGGGATCCTTGAACACCTTCCTGCCACAGTTTTCTAGACTGTGCCAAGCTGTAAACCTCTTGGTCTAAGATAGAGGGAAGCTTTAGACAAGCTAATATCTTACTGTAAGGTCCTTTTGGTATTTCAGTAACTGACTACCTAGCGAAGGGGTCCGAGAGGAACCAATCATATACTAAATTCTTCCCAATAACAAAAATAACCTTAACAAGGTTCCAGTGTGCATATCTCCCTCTTAATGGAAAACAAAAATCTGTTTTTCATATTTCCTTCAGTGAGGTATATTACCAGATGTATCACTGGGGTGTGAGTTAATCCACTTAGAATTTTTGAAATTCAGAGCAAGATTATATCATTTATTCTAATATGACCATATAGCTTTAAAGGTAGGCAGCTTCCACATAAGTAATCTGTTGGTTATTGCTAGTAGGCATATCAGGAGCCAGCAAACTCCAATTTGCATGAATACCAGCTGCATAACAACTTATCAGAAAGCCCAGAGAATAGGGTCGAGAAAAACCCCTTCCTTAATTATAAAGATGTATATGCAGGAGCAAATCGGCATTGGTATGGAAGAGCATTCTCTGATAATAAGCTAATATTATTAAGATTCATTACATATTCCTCCTGTGCATACCAATGCCTCTTAGTGATAATACGTTAGATCTCAGACACCAAGTACGCATGGATAAACTCCACAGAGACTGGGAAGAGGTTCAGCAAGGGAAGCCTAGAGATGTCCTAATAATACTTTGAGAGATTTTAGAAATCACGCTTTCAGTGATTATGAATACTAATTCTAAATTTATGTCAGATGAGTTTTCACCAAGTATCTTTTGTTATAAACTCCAGTGTGAAACTTAGGGAACCATGTTCTTCATATTAGGGTATACAAAAGGGACACATGGCAAAAGTAAGAAAGAAAATAAATTGAACACTATTCAAATCAACTATAGGGTTGTTTTTTTATTTTTTCCTCATGGGAATTGTTTTCTTTAATTTTCTTTTTTACTTTTGAGATACATTGAACCTTACCAAAAGTCTCATGGTATTGTAGCAGAATTAAGATTGTTTGGTAATACATTATACATCTGTATTTTTTATTTGCATGAAAATTTGATTTATAGTCAAAAAAATAAACGAAGTTCAAAGGGATATGTGTACCTTTGAAAACAGCATCTATGATCCAGGGAAAAACCCTGCCTCGATTATTCCATTTGAATCAATTTGCCTTTCTTCATTACCACAAAGGAGATTTTTGAATAGTGTTTACTTATGTCATGGAGATGACCCTGGATTCTCAACACCTATACTAAGGGAGTGTAAATTTTTCATTATATTTTAAAATGTAAAAAGTTCCTACTTATTGACTTGAGAAACATTTCAGAATCATGTACCTGCATGTGGTCAGGTCATTAACTAATTAGAGTAAAATTGAAATCTATATATTGAAATATATATTAGAAGAAAAGATTCAGATGAGAAGGCATAACTGATTATAACAACTCTAAGTACCTCTGATTAAACCAGCTTCAGGCTCTTGAAGACAGAAAAAAATACAAAAGTGAAGACTGCAAATATCACCATTATTAAAGTGGTTAAGCCAATTCAGAAAAGTCAGTTTACTGAAGGAAAAGAAAGAGTCCAGAAACTGCTTTAGTTAGAAAACATTTTATCTCTTTATTAAAGAGGGAGACATGGTAGATAAGAGTGACACTGGTTTGGGGAATGAATTAATTTTTAAATTATTACAAAGGAAGATGAAAAAGATAGTGAATAGTTAAAAAAACAAACAAAGGAGAATTGAAAGGAAACAGATCTGCAGAAAGCTTTGGTGGTGACATCCACTTCAGCCATATCATCCCAAGAGCACCTGCAGCTGAAACTCGGAAGACAACAAATAGATATGAAATGACACAGACCTGTTGGCACATATCTCTAGTGACCTATTTTCATCATAAAAGTCATTAAACTGCTCCATTTGGGCTCTACCACCTCCGAACCCAATCCAGACTGATATCCGTGATCTACGAGCCTATATGAGAAACTGGTCATAAAGTCTGAAATAAGGTCAGAAAGAGCAACTGGAGATGATCAAGGAGAGCCATAAGAAGTTTTTCTGAAAGACAACGCAGCCTTAAAAGCACTCAGGGATTGATTTTTAAAACCTCTCAAAGAGGAGATTTCAAAAGAAATTGAAGATTATAGATGGTACAAAAAATGGTGAAGACAGCTACTGATTCATGCATCTACTTTCTCATCTCTATAAGCTTTTTATGAGAATGGTATATGGACACTTCAAAGACAGTATTTATTTTTCTTTTTATTGTTATGAGCTTGACAGAAATCAATAAACACAAAATATTTCCTTTTACAAAGAACAGGAAAAAAAATGGATTGTATATGATCACCATGAATCTCTTTCATGGCATAGTAGATAAAGCTTGGAGTTAGAATAAGAAAGTCCTGAGTTCAAATGTGGCCTCAGACATTTACTAGCTATGTGACCCTGGGTAAGTTACTAAACCTCTATCTTCCTCAGTTTCTACAACTATAAAACGGGGATAAGAGCAGCACTTACCTTGCAGAGTTTTTGTGAAGGTCAAATAAGATAATATCTGTAAAGTGCTTAGCACAGTGTCAGGCAT
>JAQQSZ010020164.1:0-10201 GCA_028646595.1 Phalanger gymnotis
AAAATTGGCTAGAGGGGGATAGGTCAGGAAGGAGCAATATATATTTAGTCTTTCATAACATAAGTATTGTGGAAGAGTTTTACATAATGATACACATGTGGCCTATGTTGAATTGCTTGACTTCTTAGGGAGTGTGGGTGGGAAGGGAAGAGGGGAGAGAATTTGGAACTCAAAGTTTTAAAAACAGATGTTCAAACACAAAAAAATTTTTTGCATGCAACTAGAAAATAAGATACACAGTCAGTGGGGCATAGAAATTTATCTTGCCCTACAAGAAAGGAAGAGAAAAGGGGATGGGAGGGGAGTGGGCTGACTGTGGAACAGGGCAACCAGAATACATGCCATCTTGGAGTGGGTGGGAGGGTAGAAATGGGGAGAAAATTTGTAATTCAAACTCTTGTGAAAATCAATGCTGAAAACTAAATATATTAAATAAATTAAATTTAAAAAAATAAAGTGAGATCGTTAACCCCATAAAGTTGCTTTCCTTAGAAAAGCAGATCAAAGAACCTGTGGTAGCAGCCCTCCTGTCTGCTGGTGCTGTTAGTCTTTCACAGCCACAGAGTAGCAAGCAGCATCGTTGTTACAAAGTGCTAGTGAGTATCACAGATAGTATTTTAGCCTGTTGTTTTTATTATTCTAAGTCCAACACTCTTATGTACTATTCTGTACTGAGATTGTGAGTTCTTTTGGAATAAAAACTTTTATTTCCATGTTATAAATATTGTATTTTAGATATATAGTATTATATTAAAATTTATTTATATTCATTTTATATTATTTAAATGTCTATATTCATGTTATATTTCTATGTTTTATAACTATATTATACATTTTTATATATTATGGGTTTTATATTATGATAATCACTCATCATTATTATCATCATGAATATCATCATCATTATCATAATCAGCATCACTTGAATATAATGGAAGTATGACCCTTGATTATTAGGAACTATGCTAGCATAATAAAAACTCAATAAAATCAAAAATGAAACCTGTTTTGATTTGCCATAGACTATAGTTGTCATAAAAGAGACAACCTAATAAAGCATTGCCAAGATAAGGTTTTTCCACCAGGTGATGAAGGGGAGGATGGAAGCGAAGTTTTGGCCATAGAAGCTTATGAAGAAGATTCAGGTGTGCAAGAATCATAATCAACATCACGGAGGGTGGGGTGGGGGGATTAACTACATTAGCTGAGGAATCAGAGCTATTTTGAAGTATTAAAGTATACAAAAATACGAATGTGAAAAGTCACATTGGTTATGAGAAATAGGAGTTACCTGGATGCAACTATCCTCTTTGGATTCATCTAGATTTCACTGCTCTTGAAATGAGTCTTCCAACTGAGTTCATTCTAACTACTTTAGGGTGAAAGTGCACACAAAACTTTTTGAGTTCTTCTTACTTATGTGACCTGAAATATCTTTCTTCATTTTTTTTCTCTCCTTACCCTAACCCTACCCATCCTTCAAGGGTTTTTTTTTTTTTTTTGCCATTCTCACCTCTTCTAGAATCTCTTCAAGTTTACACTGGATTGTTGATTTATTGACCTATGGTACTGAAATGCTCCATTATACAACATAGCATGAGTATCAACTGGATTTGATTTTTCTGATTCTTTGAAGTGCATAGGTCTTGTATATATCTATTCCCAATCACTACAAGCTCCGAGAAAGTAGGGATTATATCTTACATTTTTAAGGTGCTATTATGCCAATATGCTGTCAGACTTAGTGAACGTAAACAAATACTTGTGGCTGTGTTCACTAATTGGTTGTGAAACTAGAACAAAACTAGACTATGTTGTGCAATAAATAGTAAAGGGCCAAGCATAGGTGGTCTGATCAGTCTTACTTCAAAATGCATTTTTAATCTGTATAAACCTGTTGTTTCTTTGTAGAATCTAAGTGAAGGACCATGTACTGACTTTGTTGTAATGCAGGGAAGTAGTCCAAAAACTTAACATACTCACATCTGCAGTGAAGATGTTTCTCAGGGTAGTTCTTGCTAATGCTTCCAGGAAACTGGCTACCATGCCAGTGCCATAGTTTGTTGCTTGGCAACATCAGGACCCAAACTTTAGTTTGCATGCTGAGACACTTATCTGGAAAGTAGGTGCATGGATATCTGGGGAAGTCACTTCAGGACATTATAACATGGTATTGATACCTAGAGCACAATCAATTATTGAGATGATAATGCAGGAAATTCAGTAAGAAAAGAAATCATTTTTTACTTAAACGGAAAGACAATTTTACTCATAAATCATATATCTAACATTTTGATGTGTTTTATCTTCATCATATAAATAAGGGAGTAGGTTATAGTAGACTGACAGATAGCCTTAATCAGAAAAACTTGGGATCAAGTCTAGTCTTTGACAGTACTGAATGTGACATTTGGCCAGTTACTTAACCCCTGGTGCCAAGGAAGCTCATTAAGGCCATTGCTATCTGAGCAGTTGTAAATCAGAATTAGTAGAGCCTGTTTCTTTATTGGAAATTCCCTTTATCAATTAATTCAGGTCTAGTAAGAAAAATTCTTCATCACCATCTTCATCATCATCATCATCGTCCAGTGGAAAGAATTCTGATTTTGGAATCACAGGTCAGAGGATGTCAATTAAAATTCCATATCCTACTTACTACCTGTATATCTTGGCAAGAATCCCTTAAATAGTCTCTTTTTTTTCTTTTCTGTTAAATGAAGAGATTGGACTTACAGCTATAAATCCATGACCCTATATCATAATTTATTTATAGAACCCAGCAAGGTAGTCCAACCCCTTCATTCCTTTGCCTCAGATGAAACAGAGCATTACTTATCTAAATATTTTTCAAGGACCACTATTGGAGAAGGAATGTTGTAAAGTTAATGGAATATTGCCTTTATAATTAGGAAGACCCACATCTAATGTCTACTTAGCTGTGTGAATACTGTATGTGAAAGTCACTTAAATTCTCTGAGTTTCAGTTTTTATGTCCATAAAATGATGCTTATATCAAATATTTTAGAACTCAAACAATGTAATATATGAAGTGCTTTGGAGACACCAAAGTGAAATTTGATGTAAACTATTGATAACCTATGATACTTAATTTTTTTTAAATATCCTAGCCTGAAGCAGTTGACATATAATTAAAAAAGGCTTGGATAACAGCTCACTCACATATTATCGGAATCAGAACCACTCATTCCATTCACTATATTATAAGATTTATTTTCTTCTTCACATATGTGCATGTAGATGCATATACACACATGTGTATGTATGTATGTATGTGCGTGTGTATACCGATCTCCAGTTTTCTTGACCTTACTGAAATTATGTGTGAATGTTTGAGAACCGCTAAGAGGGAATTATACGTATTCATATATAAAAGTCCCAATGGGCTTCTTTTCCAATTTTTACTCATACCGCCAACTGGGTCACCAGAGTCACCGATACTCCTAGATTCTAGTGTATAGTTTGTGGATCTCGAATTCCACTACTATATGAGTGATATGAGCTTATGAGTTCCTAGCAGTGTGTTTCCCCTTAATAATCTGCCTGTAGACGTGATAATCTCTTAGCAAGGGCATTTGCTAAGATTCTATAGTTTTTTTTAAGTACTTACAAAATAATTCTGTGTAAACCTAGAGACAGCTTTCTCATAAATACTCAGAATATTTCTCATAAGATTGAGCATAAACTCAAATAAGTGAGGCATACACGTGGGGAACGCATACGGCCAAGGCTATTCCCTGCTCTGGCAGTGTAGGACCTTATATTCCTTTATCTCCTGTGTAATTCTCATGCCTTCAACTCTTGAACTGTATCTACAACTTTTTGATGGCTACCTCTTTCTGGGCAAATAGATTTGTTGCTAAGTGGCATGACAGAAGATGAGAAGAAAAAGAAAGAATACCCAAGAGTGACTCCCTCTCAGTAATCCAATTAGTTTTTTCTCCACTGCTGAATGATGGCAGTACTGCCTGAAGAGATAGGAACTCAATCTTTTAATGACCCTCAGAGATATGGCCAACTTTCAATGTGGCCAAAGTTATTGCCCTTTCCAATTCAGGAAAGAAGGTATTAATACTTTATAAAGGGATCACTAGTTATAATCACATCAGTTTTCATTTTAATTGCATCAAATATGAATATGCCAACTGGGGAGGGAATTAAATGTCTTTCTCTTACAAATAACTTTTTAGGGTTTAAAGAAATTTTATAGATCATCTAGTTCAAACTTCCCTTATTATAGCAAGAAAATTTAGGCCTATGGAAATTAAGTGACCTATTCAAGATTACATAGCTTGATGGTGGTAGCAATGGGACAGACCAGTCAGATCCTCATGGCACTTACAACTTAAACTGAACCTCTTCAGCTTGAGCCGTGAAGAACAAAAAGGATTCTCTTTTCAACTCAAAAAGGTAACTACAGTCATTTTGAGAAAAGCTGTACTGACTGTTAAATGAAGTAAGGAGATATCTCATGTCTGACTGCTATGCCCAAGTTAGATAGGTTCCTTCTCCTCCCAATCAGAGGAGATGTGATGATGTAAGAGCTTTGAATTTCTAAAGGCTAAGGATAGAACATTCAACTTAAGCCTAAGTGTCTTCCTGGATAAAACACTGAAGTGAAAGTAAGGAAGATTGGAATTTGAATCTAATACACTTTTTAGCAATGTGACCCTAGGCAAAGCATTTACCTCAGTTTTCCCATCTGAAAAATAAAGAAAATAATAGTTGTAAAGATAGAACAAGATAAAACTTGTAAAGTGCTTTGCCAACTTTAAAGAAACATGTATTATTAGTATTAATTTATAAAAGGAGTCACTTTTCTGGACCAATGAATGAAAAGAAAATTATTCAAGCTGCATCTTTTCCCAAAATTCTGCAATTTTAGCACACATCTCAAATTGGAAAGATCTTAGAAGTTAGCTAGTCCAACTCATTCTTTCTTTTTGATGAAGAAGCAGAAGCCAAGAGACATTGACTTGTCCAAGATCACAGAAGTAGTAAGTGGCAAAGCTGAGATCCAAACCTAGATTTGTCTAACTCAAAGTCAGTGCCCTGTCCTTCCTAACAAGCTGCCTTTTTACCTATGATACTGGAACCAGATGCTATCTTTTGAGTATAGCTATTTTATCTAACAAAGTTCAAATCTAGACCAGAGAAACGATGCTGCTGTTAATGAAGGTAACATGGAAATGGATTAAAAACATAATAACAATCTGGATAGGTTAAACCCTATTGTTGATGGCAGTAAGGCATTATTTATATAAGCTAATAAATAACTCTATCCACTGTGCCACCTTGCTACTCCAACTGGATTTAGGCTTTCACTAAGAACAGCATACCTTCCAGGAATAGTGAGGTAATAATCTCTCTGTATTCTTTCACATCTATAGAACTCTACTTAGTTCTGGGTCCTAAGGTCCAGAAAGCATTTTACAAACTGTAGAGTGAACAGAAGAAAGGGCAAACCAAATTGTTTATGGATCTTGTTTCCATGACATATGAAGATCAACATAAGTTTCTTACTTAACTTGGAGATGAGAACATTTGGGGAAGGGGACATGATAATGGCCATCTTCATGTGGCATAAAGACTGTCATAAGGAAGAAGGATTAGATTATTTTAGATTAGATTGCTTTAGAGAGAAGAATTGAGAGCCATCTGAGTAAAGTCTTAAAGAGGAGAGTTGAGGCATGATGTCAGGAAAACTTTCCTAATAATTAGAGCAACAGCTCTCAAAATATTTGGTCTCAAGATTTACTTACATTCCTAAAATTATTAAGAACCTCAAAAAACCCCTTTATTTGTATGGGTTATACCTACTTATATTTATTATATTATAAATTCAAATGGTTGCATTTTAAATATGTACTTATTAATTCATTCAAAAGTAATAATGAACTATTGCATATTAACATAACATTATTATGAAAAAGCAACCTATATTTTCCAAAAGAAAACAAAAGAAACAGTGATAAGAGTGGCCTGGTTTTACATATTCTTTACAAATCTCTTTAATGTCTGGCTTAATAGAAGATGGTTGGATTCTGTTATCTGCTTCTGCATTCAATCTAATGTGAGATGTTGTTTTGAAGTATATGAAAAAAATCTGGCCTGACACAAATATGTATTTAGAAACAGGAAAAATATTTTAATAGGCAAATAGCATCTTGGTATTATTGTGAAAATGATTTTGACTTTATAAACCTTCCCTCCTCACCCAAAAAAGGGTTTCAGTGACCCCCAGTGATCCATACAACATACTTTGAGAACCGATGAATCAGAGGTATTCCATAATGGAACAGACTGCTTTAGGCAATAATGGGTTCCCAACTCATTGGAAGGTAGATGTTCAGCTGTCACCTATGTTGTTATTGTTTTTAGTATAGGTTGGACAAGGTTGCCCCCTGAGAACTCTAAAATTTTGTGATTTTGAGGCATGCAAAAAAATCTCATTGGTTTCTTCTAGACTCAACATTAAAAAAAAAAACGCATCACCAAATAAAATGAATTGCTTTCTTTTGGGTTACTACCCCTAGTCGATATCCTGGAAAAGGCACAGACTATAACCACATGGTTTGATGAGTTCTACAAAATCAGAAGAAAGTCGAAGATTTAGAGATAGATGGAACCTTAAATCATTTTACTTGAAAACTTTTATTTTCCAAATGAGGAACTTGAAATTCAGAATAAGTGAATTGTTCCCAGGGTCACACTAGTAAATAACAGAACCAACTTCTCTGATTCTAAACCCAAGACTACATCAACTATACCATATGTACTACATGAAAAAACATCCAAGAACAGACAGTCATGTTTGCCAAAAAATGAAAGTATTGCTGTTATTGTGGTTTCCAAACAATGAATCAAAATCTAAAAAAAACAAAAAATCAATGAATCAATTAATCAATAAGAATTCCATATGCCACAGAGATAAGGACAATAATGAAGCAGTCTCTGACTTCGAGAAGGTTGCAAATTTTATTTAGACTATCTAGGGGAAGCTAGGTGGTACAGTGAGTAGAGCCCTGGCCCTGGAGTCAGGAGGATCTGAGTTCAAATATGGCCTCAGACAATTGACACAGTTACTAGTTGTGTTACCTTGGGCAAGTCACTTATTTCCAATTACCCTGCCTTCCCCCCCTCCAAAAAGCAAACAAACAAACAAACAAACGAAAAAGATAGAATATCTGTCTTGTTCTGTGTAAGATAATCAGATAATCATCCAATGCAAGGCTCAAGTACCAGGTCCATACCAGAAGTAAGATTCAAGTTTTAAGAAGGAAAAGTCCTTGACAGTAAACTATTTTGGGGGGATACCCACAAAATTTTGTTACTTGTGTCCTTACCTTCAATCACCTGGAAGATAGCAGTAGTTTCTTAGTTTCCCCATTTGGAACTGCTTCTTTATCCAATGTGTCTTCCACAGTTACCTACATACTATTTCTAAAGAGTAGGCCAGAATATACCATTCAACAGCTCACAAAGCCCCAGTAGGTTGCTATTGCCTCTAAAACAAAATGCAGCCATCTCTACTTCTCATTTAAAGTCCTTCACAGTCTGGCTCCAGCCTATCTTTCCAACACTACGATAAGTTTTCCCTTTAGTGAACTGTATGATTGAGCCAAATGGTGCAGCTTGCCAGACCTGCAGCACACAACTCCACCTACAGTTTATAAATGCCTTTGTTAGGTTGCCTTCCTTGCCTGAAATGTGCTCTTCAGAAATGCTAAGCATAAGAGTTACCTCCTACATGAGTCCTTCCTGATCCCTACCTCCAAAGCACCTTATCTGGTAGCTCCATTTCCCACCTCTCCTTAACTCAAAAATACTTTATATTTAACTGGCATATTTTTATTTTTTTAAATTTTATTTCTTTATACGCATATATGTTTGCTTCCCCTGGTCAAATGTGTGTTCTTATATTTCCAGAACTAGCAAGTGCCTAGTGTATGGTAAGCACTTAAATGCTGATTGATTGATTACCATACTGACGGTTGGGAATCACTGGCTTGGCCAAAGTGTGCAGACATAGCTTTGACTTTCAGCTTCCAATAGGAATAGGTAGTTCTTTCCCCTCCCCCTCCTTCAATCCAGCTTTCCAACATATTGACATGGCTCAGCTGCTTTCAAATCATGCCACTGACTTGCTAGGGAATTATGACCTCAGTATCAGAGAAATGATGTGGGCTCAAGTGCAGATTTGCATAAACCATGCATTAGAAAGTCCAAATATTGAAAGTGGGATAACTAAGTAAAACTCTCTCCCAGCTGTATGACAGACTTATAAATATGCAAATGCGGAATCTAGGACTGACTTCCAGTGGTCTGTAGTAAGTATATTGTTGGAAATGTATACAAAAGTATAGGCTTTAAGTCCACACAATGTTTTCTTCTAAGTACAGCACTTAGAGCCAGGTTTTATTATAATGCCCTGAATCTATTGAGAATTCAAATCAGCTGATAGCATTTTTAAATCACAGTTATTTTGGCATTTCTTATTGAAAGCAATAGAGGAACGACCAGAAGTAATAAATTTGTTTGTGAAAAGCAGCCTTGCTTGTCGCCGTGGTACATTGTTGTAACTAGGGTAAAATTACACAATAAATTTACAGATTTATGGCCCTTATCGTTGGCCATGGCCAGCTTTCTCCTTTTCTCCCTGGGCATGTGCATGTGTGTTTGAATGTGGATATGTGTTTATTTTTTAATCATCACTGCATGGAAATAAACTGGGACAGGCTCAGGATATTTTCATGAATGGCAGGTCACAGTGTTCCTTCAATTCACAGAAGAGAAGTGTTCTGCCAGAGAAACTCCAGGGAGGGCTCCTCTATGGGATGCTCTGCTGGGGCATTAATATTCTCTATCTGATAAGGCTTCAACTACCTATGTCAAATAAATATTTTCTCTTTTAATATAGATATTGAAAATAATCTGAGAAAATTCATTTTTAAGAAATAGTGGGTAGGGGTATAATGCAATCACTTTAATCTATAGTGTTCTGAGGCTATAGTTAAATAGTTGAGCAAAAATACTTAATAATCATCTATTTGGCTAATATTTGGTTTCTTATGAAGTCTCTCAGTGTTGCTGTTGATTAAAATCTCAGTTCTAATATGTTTTGTGACTTTATGAATCACTTAAACTCTTTCTCATCTTTAAAATAATACTCAAGTATTCAGATATATTTGTAATTTCAGTCATTTAGGAGTGTCATCCAATGACACAGATCACAACCCTTCATGCCTGACCATCCTGTATGACTCTAGTTCATGGCCGCCCAAGAGTTTGACCCAAAGATCCACACAATATGCTTGAAGCCTTCTTTGTTTTCTTCCAAAATCAAAGGTGCCAGGGGAGTACTCTGGGTGTCCATCCATCATTCCTAACATTTGACATATGACTAGCCCATCTTCTTTTCCTGTTTTACAATTCCTTGATGACTTCCTTGACCCTTATTCTTCTTCAGAGTTGCTCATTTGATAAATATGGTGGTGGCCTGCTCACAACCCCCATGTGATTCTCCATTGTCTTTGGTTGATGCCCATCTTTCTTGTTCAACACCTCTGGTATTACATGTCTTCTTGCTGCCATAAAGCATCATCAGTGCGACGAAGTTTTCACAATGAATCTAAGAAATAGATGAAGTGCCACAGAATTTCCTTGTAGCCCTGCTCCAGAGCTACATGATCTTCAGTTTGACAATGAGGATAGAGAAGTGAGCGGGGAAAATTTTTGTGTCCTGATACCACAAGAAAGCAATATATACCAAAGTAAATCAGAAAGATTCAAATACCATCAGATGAAAATCCTTTAGGGCAGAAGTTGCTGGCCAATAAAGCAGACAAACCAAGCATTCATATGAAATGGACTGAAGCTATGAATACTTTATCTTAGAAATATGTTTAGCCCTAAACCCATCTAGATGAAATAAGAAGAAATATAGAAGTTATTAAAAATCTGAAGATGGAAAAGTTGGAGAATACAAGGTCTTTGAAAATTTTCATTTAACATTAACCCCAGAAATTATACCTAATAATGAAACATATATAAAACAATAGCATGAATATCTCAAATGTTTTTGAAAAGGAGATGGCCATACTTAGAGGAGAGGTTTAAAAATGTTTGGGGGGAGCCGAGAGTGAGGGGGAGGATTTATGGCATAAATTCAACTTGAAGACAA
>JAQQSZ010020165.1:0-10201 GCA_028646595.1 Phalanger gymnotis
CTGATTGGATTGAAACTTCTGTGGGGAGTATGTGGCTCTCTGGAGAACATGAGAATTGGTCCCTGTGGAAACCAAGACTCATACTTGGGGCTGTCTAACACATCCTAACTTTAATTTTGTTTCTTTAATTTCTCTGTCTCTGAATCTGAAGTGATACTATTCAGTACTTTACTGGAATTTTGCTTGAATACATGGCTTGAGAGAATCCTTGTCATGGGCTTTTCTCAGCAAGAAGCCTGGCTTTTCAAGTTTATAACTATGTCGTGGGATTCCAATTAGGAAAGGGCCCTTGAGATATTCTAGTGCAGGACTTCTTAAATTTTTCTACTCTCGACCCCTTCGGCGCTTCTTAAACTGTGGGCCAAGACCCCATATGGGGTCGACTGACTCTAGAAGCAAAGGACTCGGGTTCCAGTTTTGCCTCAGATGCATACTATTTGTGTGATCTTTAGCAAGTCAGGTCACTTTCCTAAGCCTGGTTTCCCCATTAGTAAAATCACGGGTATGTGTGGATATGGCCTCTGAAGTCTTTTCTAGTTCTAGGTCCATGAGTGTATGGGTAGCACAACAATACTGCATCCTTCTGCTTAAGGATTATCTACATATGCTCTAATCATGGATTTGCAGCTGGCATAACAGAGAAAAGTATTCTATTCAAAGCTATTTGCAACCTCAGCTATTGAGGATTTTGCCAATATGTAAAAATTGTGTTGTCATTGGCATAAAGTAGAGATAGTGTTCTTGGGAATTTGGGACAATTTATGAGCCCGAAGACCCCTTCTCTGTCTTAATTCTTCTTCTACCTATCTGATAGCCCTTTCTTACTCTCCTTTGCTGGCTTGTCATCTTTCTTCTACCTATTAATTATGCAACTTCTCCAAGTTATTTCCTTCTATTATTTCTCTATATTTTCATCTATGTTATGTTCAATTATCTTTTCTTTGCAGATGTTTTACCAATATTATATGCAAGACAAAGCTCTGTCTTAAATGGCATTCTCATATTGCCAAATCTCTCCTGGGTTTTTTCTTCTTTTAAATATATTTGTTTCCCATGAGCTTAAAGAACATAAACATGAATATTTCATTATACAACAGAATAAGGGATTTGTGTGATAAATTAGGAATCCTCTTACTGGAATTTTAAAGCATGTATATCTATATATACATATACATATATGTGTGCATACATGAATATGCAGGTTAATATTTTGCATTTAAAGTAGTATGTTTCCAAATTTCATATATACCTTTTATGTGTGTGTATGTATGTGTGTGTATATAAAATACAATTAAGTATTACATATGTAGGGCATCTAGGTGGTACAACAGATAGAACACTGGGCCTGGAATCAGGTAGACCTGAGTTCAAATCAAGCCTCTGATACTTACTAGCTGTGTGACCCTGGGAAAGTCACTTAACCCCGTTTGCTTCAGTTTCCTCCACTGTAAAATGAACTGGAGAAGGAAATGGCAAACCACTCCAGTATCTATGCCAAGAACACCCCCCCCTCAAATTAAAAGGGGGGGGCATTCAGAGTTATACACAAATGACACAACTAAATGACAAAAATTGTGTGTGTATTTGTAATCTAACAAGTTGGCAATAAAACTGCTCTTTTTTGTGTTCCTATCTTCCCCTTTTTTTCTTCCAATGCATTTGAAAATAAATTTTAAAATTATACATGGCTCTATAATCTACCACTCTTACTCTCTGCTCCCAGAGTAGAAGCTCTATGATCTTTATAGAAGCTCTTTAGAGCTATATGCAATACAGAGTAGAAGCTCTATGATCTAGCACTCTCACTCCCCACTCCCCAACCTGAGTAGAAGCTTCTCTTATAACAAATAGGTATAGACCAGCAAAATATACCAATACTTTGTCCAAGTCTGGGAACACATTTCTTATATTTCTCATTCTGCATCATGAGTCTGTCACTTCTCTCAAGAGACAGGAGGAATGGGTCATTATTAATCATTTTAAAATCATTGCTGTTTGATGCTTACATTAGAGTATTGAGGTCTTTCCAGGTTCTTTTTCTTCATATTAATGTTGTCACTAATGAATCATTCTTCTGGTTCTGCTCATTTCACTTTGCATCAGTTTGTACAAATCTTCCCATTTCCAGAGGCATCTGTCACATTTGTCATTTCTTATGATGCAGCAACGTTCCACTACCTCCATACACCACAGTTTGTTCAGTCATTTCCCAAATGTTAGACACTTATTTCATGCCTAGGTCTTTGTTACTAATTGAAGTACTGCTAAAATATCTTCCCTCCGTCTTTGACCACCACTATGTCTCATAAAAATATTCCTGAGTCAAAACATAAAGTCTAATTCATGCATGTAGATGCCAAACTGATATTTATAAGATGAATATTTGACCATTTCACACACTCCTAATCCAACATTTTTAGTTATTCCTTTTTGTCTCTGAGATCAAATATGTACTCCATAGTCTGGCATTTATAGCTTTATATATTCTTCCTCCCATCTGCCTTTCTAATCTTATTTAATTATATCTCCCTTTACACATTCTCTATTATAGAGAAAAGGCCACTAGCTATCCTCAATATACAACATTCCACCTCCTGCCTCTGTTCCCATAGCTGGGCTATATCCTTCCTGACCTCTACCCTATAGAATCCTCATTTTCCTTCAAAGCACAGTCTAGATGTCACCTCCTACCTAAGGCCTTTCCTGACTCCATTATAAGCATTCTCACTCATGCAATTATTTTCTATAACCTTGGATATATTTTGTATTTGTTTTCTCGTGTAAATGCTGTATGCCATACCAGTCACCCACACCCACCCCATTAGGAGGTAAGCTCCTTGAGGGTAGGGACTGTCTGGGCATTTGTATTCCAAACAGCTGGCAGAATGACTTACACATGGTAAACCCTTAATAAATGCTTATCAAATTAAATTGAACCGCGGCAAATGTTAACAGAAACGTTTCCATTAAGAACACGGGAGAGTGAGTTATTTGCCTCCCTGCGTGCCTGTCCTCCTGTTCTCTCTCAGCAGTCATGCCCTGCTTTGAAGCGACCCCTGTTGTGGTCTCTCTCAGCAAGTAGTCTCGGTCTGCGCAGCACGAGGAGAGCCCCACGCGCCTCCACTTTGGTCGCCTCTCAGAGCAAGCCACGGCCCCCTCCAAGGGGTCGGCGCGGGTGGCAGGCCATGACCTGTACAGTGCCTATGATTATACAATACCAGCCATGGAGAAAGCCCTTGTGAAAACAGACATTCAGAGCTCTCTCCCTCCTGGGTGTTGTGGTAGAGTCGCTCCACGTTCTGCATTGGCTGAAAAACATTTCATAGATGTGGGAGCTGGTGTCATAGATGAAGATTACAGAGGAAACGTTGGTGTTGTACTATTTAACTTTGGCAAAGAAACATTTGAAGTGAAAAAAGCTAACCGGATTGCACAGCTGATTTGTGAATGGGTTTTTTATCCAGAACTTGAAGAAGTCCAAGGCTTAGATGACACTGAACGTGGAACAGGAGGTTTTGGTTCCACTGGTCAGAACTAAAATTACATAAAGAATAGCTAAAGCAGATTTCCCTCTAAAAGAGTTAATAAAATGACTTTCCACTTATGAAAAAAAAAGTGTACACATTTCAGTTATATCTAATTCTTTGTGACCCCATTTAGGGTCATCTTGGCAAAGATACCGGAGTTGTTTGCCATTTCCTCATCCAACTCATTTCATAGAAGAGGAAATTGAGGCAAACTGGGTTACTTGCACAGCTAGTAAGTGTCTGAGGCCAGATTTGAACTCAAAAAGATTAGTTTTAATGACTCCAGGCCCAGCACTATATCTACTGTACCACCTAGCTGCCCACATATGTATATAGACACATGTACACATATATATGCATAGATTTGCACATATATACATATATCTAGAGCATACAAAAGTATATGTAGTCATATATACGTGTGTATACGTATACACATATTCACCATCTGTACTGGAAATGGAAGAGCCCTTAAGTAACAATTTGGAAAAGCAAATACAGTTACAAATACAAAAGAAATGAATTTAATCCATCATACTTTTTAATAACTTGTTTGATGAATGATAGGTACATCAGACAGAACTTTTTTGAAGAGGAAGAGGAGGAGGAGGAAGAGGAGGAGGAGGCTGCTTATAACACTTGGCCAATTTACTTTTGCCACAAACTTAGACAATCTGAGCTGTCAAGATCATCTACCCACACAGTGACTTTTTGGAGACCCTCCTATATTTTCCCTTTCCTTGTGTTTCATCTTAATAGAGAGTAAGAAGAATTTTTTTTTTTAAATAGCCACAAAAAGAACTGCAACAAAATAATTCTGTGATTAAGGGTGAAATAAACTCCCTGGGGAATGGCAAACACTATGTTATTTTCCCATTACTCTGACAGTCTCCAGGCTATTTCAGGTTGTACTTGAACTATCCTTTGAGATGTGTTATAGCCTAAGTGACTATGTGATAGCTGGTGAAATTATACTGTGTCAGACACTGATTCTTTGCACATTTACATGAAATAGAAAGTTATAAATGAGAGAAGTGATGGTGAGACAGTTTAAATGACTTGATCAAGGTTGCCCAGTGAAGTAATAGATGAGCCTGCCTAATGACCTCTTTATTGGATCAAATTCCCCCTTACACTTTCTCCCACTGTCCCTTTTTCCTCCCCTCCCCATCAAGTATGACTCATTTCTCACTACAGTAATAATTCCATTAATCTTTTTTGAATATGAATGCTGTCAGAGAGAGAGAGAGAGAGAGAGAGAGAGAGAGAGAGAGAGAAGGGAAGGGAAAGGAGAGAGAATATGGGGGGATTCATTCATTATTGGCTCACTTTTTTTAACTTCATTTTTTTTCTGTCTGGCTGAAATGTTCTCAGTCATCAATCTCAATATCAGAGAAGTGGGGTTATTATTATTTGTAATACTTAAGGATTTCTGTTTCTCTCGGGTGTCATTTCTCATGTCTTTCTTCTGTTCTTCATACTTACGGACCTATCCTACTTATGGCATCTTCATTTATTATATGGGAACACAGGGATGAGTAGTTAGTAAACATCAATAACATAAGAATCATAGTAATTAAAACCTCCTACTAAACCTTCATTTGAACTCTAATGAAGGCAAACAGGTAAGCCCTCCCCCCATCTCTGGGACTGTGAGTCAATTCTTATCAGATATTTGTGCGCCCAAATCAGATCCAAAGCATTTGAAAAATAGGGGATGACACATTTAACCCTGTGTAGTGTCTTGGTCAGCCAAGAGGTCACTCCAGGTTTACTATAGCATCCTGGCATGCATTATTACATTAAGATGAAGAAAATGAGCCTTGCCTTATAAGATATGTCCCTGGGGTAACCCAGAATCTCCTGATCATCTTGTGAATCCCATTATGATTAATATACTTTGTCTGTGAGATGCTCCAATATACCATATTTCTCTTTCTAACCCACCTTCCCCTAATGTTGGCAATTTTCAGAGCAACTTTGGAGGGCCATAGAACAATTTCTACTCAGGAATACTGACAATAACATTTTTAAAAGGTTGCCCAAATAACATTTTGCCTACTACCAGCTTTTCTCCCTAATAACAAGCCCCCCAAATAATATTTTGCCCTGACCCCTGACATGCAAATTGCTGTCTTTAGGGGATCCATCCAAAGCCCAAGTATAAGAAGATGTTCTGGAGTACATCCTCCCCTCCAGCTGGAGCACACCTTCCTGCTGGAGCACTAGCTTTGTGCTGAATGGGCCCATGTCTCTTCACTTCCCAACTCAGTACCACCCTTAGATGAGTTATACTCTACATTAGTCTGTTTGACTGAGTTATGTACTGGGTTGCCCTTTCCTTTTCCCTTCCCCCTCTTCCACATTACAAGTGATAAAACTTTGAATTGAATGAATTCGTATTGTCTGACATGTTTTCTTCAGAACCTGAACTCATTAAGGAGTTGATTTCCCCTAATATCTCTGGCTGGCTCATGGGCCTTTCCTTAGACATAAAGTAAGTACTCAGACAAGAACTTAACTTATTGACAGCCACACCTACAATGAGGGATGATAGGACTGTGAGCCCAGTTGTAGAAAGCAAGGATCATTAAGGGAACCCTATGTCCTCCCAGGAGGGATTCCTTATGCCGGGGATTACCATAAAACACATTTTTTTTTTCTTATTCTGAATTTTCAATGATTTTCTGACAGCAAGATTTGTTGAGAATCTCTCTAGCCAGAGAAGTTAAACAACATAGTCAATGTCTTTTCAGTGCTTGGACCAGAGGTTTGGTGGCTAGACCCATAAGTGATCTTGTCTAATTCTAGGATTTTCTTGATGTAGAAACCAAGGCCCATATTGGTGAAGTGTCTAATGCAAAATCATACAAGTAGTAGACACAGGATTTAAACGCATGTCCTCTGACTCCAGATCCTACATTCTTCTCACTAGAATATTAGATCCTTCAGTAAAATATAAACTTCTTGAGGGCAGGATTGTTTTTGTTTGTATCCCCCGCTCTTGTCATAGTGACTAGCACAAGGTAAGCACTTAATACATGTTGTTACAGTGTGATAATCTAGATATTAATATTATTAGTTAATATTATTAATAGTAGCCTTCCCAGCACTCTCTCTTTCAGCTCCATATCCAATCACCTCTCCTCTCCCAGGTGGTAATTCCCTATCCCCTTTCCAGATACACAGCACTGCCAGATGCCTTAGAATGACTTTACTTTGAAGCTGACTCAGGGATCAGTGCATCTCTGCCTGCAACCCCCATGTACTGAGAAAGTCCTCCGCTACTATCTAAGGCTCTAGGCTGCCCTACCTCCACACTAGCTGCCTGTTCCTTGGGGGAAAAATAACTTAGCTGAAGTCATTCCTCAATGACTAACATACTCCTTGCTCATCATATCCTCCCCTTCCAAGTGATTCTGAAATGCCAGCTCTCATGGTACTGTCTTATTTCATCCCCCATTGCCTCCTCTCTTACTCCCATCTTCCTTGCTACTACCACTCCTAGATTTTCCTTCTATCACTGTCACTTACTAACCTTTCTTCCTTTGATGTTCATTTAATATTTATCACTTCATCAAAATTCTTTTGGCTGTTAGCCACTGATATCCAGAACATTTTCCTTTCCTCATTGAGGTTCATGTCTGCCTTGTGGTTGTTCTTTCCTCTCCAAGTCCTGCCTTCATACTAGGGGATTTCAAAATTCATGCTGATAAATCCCTCAAATATTGCTTATTTGCCATGAGCTCAGCTACCCACAGAGATCATCATACTCTTGATGTGGCAATCACACGTAAATGTGCCACTTTCATATTCATGAACTCTCAAATTCCTTTAATAGATCTTAACCCTTTGTTATTCCATCTTTCCATCTGTTTTATAGTCCCTAACTCTGTTCTTCCTCCTCATTTAACTTCTAATCCCTCTATTCTCAGTTCTTTTCCAGGCTATCATTTCTGCACTGCCTACAAAAGCCTCCCTTCCTTATCTTTACCCCTTATGGAACCAGTTCATCTTTTCATTATCTTCTCTTAAGTCTCTTGACCCGTATTCTATCACCATTCTTGTCCAGCCAAAACTTGGATTTCTCTCAACCTCTTCTGCCTTTGTTTCTCTTTATGTGCTGCTGAATAAAGCTGGAAAAAAAAATTACAAAAACATCTGATTGGGACCACTACAAATTTATGTTACCAAACCTCAACTCAATGCAGCAAGGCATTTCTTCTACAACTTGCCATTCAATTCACTATACCATGCACCAGAGTGGCTTTATAGGCTTCTCTTTCCACTTGATGTACTGTTTCAGCTTCAAACTTTGCTTCATATTTCATGGAAAGAAAAACAAAGTCCTGTGCAGTGAGCCCCCTCTTATCCTTTTGTCATCTTGCATCATGCAGATGAATTGCCCAACTATTTCCTCCTTTGTCCCTACCCTGTTCTACATGAAGAGATTACTCTGCTCCGTGCCAAGACAAACCCCTCTACATGCACCACTGATCCCTGTCTATCTGGTCTTGTCTAGCAGATTACCCCTTCGATCATTCCCATTCTTCCCTAATCTTAAATCTCTTCTTGTCTACTGGCTGCTTCCATACTCCTTATCAACTTACCCATGCCTCCTCCATCCTCTAAAGGACCCTGCTATCTATCATCCTGTATCTATCCTCCCCTCTCTTTCTAACTCCTTGAGAAAGCTGTCTTCAATCAATCACTGCACCAGCCCGCCTTCATTGCCCTGCTGCCCTCTGCAGCTAAATCTCCTTGGCTCCTGCCTGAGTGAGTCTTGGCTCAGTTTTTCATTTTGGGCAAAGTGAGCACACTTTGTCTCCATTCCAGTCTAGCCCTTGGCCCCTATCTAAATAGCTGATCTAGACTAGGGGTTCTAAACCTGTATTCTATGAAATTATTTTAAAAAATATTTTGATGATCGCACTTTGATATATTTGATTTCCTTTGCAATCCTGTTGTGAGAAATGTATTATTACTCTCTAGTATTTAATAACTAATCATTGTATTAGAACCAAGATTTTCCCCCTTTTTTACTTCCTCATCCAGAAAATAAGTGTGGAAAACAAGTGTCAGAAACCTCAGGCAGAGATTTACCCAGGCCAAGATGTAATCAGACAGTAAAATAAATTCTAATTTTAGGCTAATGGTACATTACTACTCATCCTGTTTGTTCAGACAGATCTGGGAAAATATGGATCCTCCCTTTTGTCAGACAGGTGATATGGACATGGATAAGTCTCTTTGACCAAGATTTAGGTGATCTAAGTCACATACTCCAAGACTCTCATTTTAACAGCCCACCTCCCATTGTGTTAACTAGAGTTGATTGCCACCCCTTAGGAACACTTACTCTTCAAAGTCATATAAATTGTGAGCCCACCATCATAGTCTTTGGTCTAAGAGAGTGGCCAAATGACCATCTTTTTATTAATAATATACTGGCCTTATTAATACCATGATGAAATTACCCAGAAACTGTCTCTCAGAATTTTCTCATACTATATATTTAATTTTTCACATTTAGAAACATGATTTTGAGAAGGTATCCATTGTCTTCACCAGAAGAGTCTATGGCACAAAAAAAAGCTTAAGAATTCTTGGTCTTAGAGTGGGAGCCTCACTCACTGTATCTTTGAAGGGGCAAAGATAGCCCCAGGTGTGTCTTTTGGCAGGTGCAGCAGCAGCTGCAGAAAGAGGCTGGGCTTTTCAATTAGAAGGAGGATAGTTTTGAGCAGAGGAAGCAGCTTCAGACCCCCTGCATGTCCCTGTGTGATTTGGAAGACAAGCCAGGAACCTGTAGTTATGTGAGCCTACGAGAGCCAGCAATCGTGAGTGGGTTCTGCTTGAGTATTTGCATGAAATTAGGGAATGAGAGAGACTTGAAGGAAAGGATGGCTTTTCAGCCAGGGCAGTGACTTGGGGACAAGGGCTGAAAGCAGACGGGATGATTTGAGAATGGATGTGGGGGTTTCAGAAAGCTTGAAATAGTCGTTGCATATAACAGGAGTAGTCCCAGAAGGATGGTGAAGTGAGAAGAGAAACTGTGTGTAAGGAAAAGTATGTTTCTTGAATTCTGACAATTTTCCTCCATTCCTCTCCCCCACCCTCACCCTCCACCCTCCACTCCCTTCCCCCAATATAGCGGTTCAGAGAGAGCTATCCTGAAAAGTTCTATGGGCTGATCCTGCCTAGGAGAGTTAATGTGAACCCTAAGTTTTTGATCACACTGAAAGGAGAAAATTCAAGTTGGATAGGGGCCTGAGAGGCCATAAATTATTACCTAAGTCAGGCTGACAGCTTTGTCCTAAGGCAGTGATGGTATGTTCATCCCTTCTAAAGCATTGAAACAACTGAGCCCAGAACCTAATTAGCAGTAGGATCTAAGTAAAATAACAAGCTCCTGCATTTCCCCATCATCATGTGTGATCTCTCCCCCTCCCTAACCACATCCTTGAGTTTAAGCTTATGTCCCAGGGTCTCTACCTCCATGCCAACTGAATATGTCTTTTACTAATGTGGTTTGAAGTCACATTTTGTGAATCTGATCTAGGTGTCATAATTCAGTTATGTTTGGTGGAGGTGAGCATGGGAGATATAATGACCTGTGGCACAGAAATATATGGAATGCACAAGGAACTGTGCATTCTCTGCCCTCCTCCTAGGTG
>JAQQSZ010020166.1:0-10201 GCA_028646595.1 Phalanger gymnotis
AAATAAATAATGATTTTTAAAATCAGATAAGTGAAAGATGATTCAAGGAGGGAGGAAGGTCTAATAGCTACAAGAACCTAAAGAGATGCTACCTGAGTTTGAGCCTTGAAGGATACCAAAGATGGTTATATGTCAAAGCAAGGAAGGAATATATCCCATGAATTACAGACAACTTGTACAAAGGAATGAAGATGGAAAATTGGGATGGGATATTGAGTTCAGAAAACAGGAAGTGATTATGTGGGGCCTAACTTAATTGGCAGGAAAGGTCAGAAATGTTGCAGCTGGGAGCTAGAATGTGGAAAGAATCATGCTGATAATATAGGAGATGGGGGAATGAGAAACATAGAGATTAAGAGATGGAGCAGTCAGCATTGTGGATACCTAGCAACAATCCATAGAGATTGAATTGGAGGTTATGATGCCAGTCCCTAGGGCATTTGTGGGGTAAGGCAGCGCTCCAGTGTCTGAGGTACTAGTCAGGGAACCAAAGTCTGGCTCATAGAGACAAAACGAAAACTCAATTCCTGCAACTGGTATATGTAGTGGAAGCCTAGTCTAATGGAACAAAGCAAGAATCTAGCTGATGGAACTTGGGGACAAGATCTGAATGAGATTAGTAAAAAAAAAAAAACTGGCTTGATTTTGAGTGCCTAAGCCATTAGCCTAACAAGAAGATTGGTCCCAATGAATGAGGTGAAGACAAATCTACAGAAGAGGGTCAAGTAGTCCCAGGAGGAAAATAGTTCAGATGTATGAATGGACAGGAAGCCAAAAAGTGGCTGTGCTGCTTTCTCCTGTTGTGGTTTTTTCTTGACTTTCTAAATAACTTTTCTCTATCTCTATCATTGCTTGCTATTTTATCACAATTCACTAAGTATGGATGTCCTTCAAAGCTTTATCCTCAATACCTGAACCTCCATGTTGAGAATCTTGGCTTCCTAGCTTTTCCTTCAGTGCTTACCCCACTTTCCAACTGTGCTAAATCTGTTCATATAACTACCATCCTCATTCATTTAGCTTCATAATCCCCATCATTCTTGATTTTTTTCTTTCTTACTCCATAATTTTCTTACTCCCCCACTCCAATATGCACCCACCCAGTGTGCTTGGTCAGTTGCCAAGTCCCATACATTATATTCTAGAATTATCTATCTAGAATGCATTTATCTTGTGTTTGTTCTCTCTTTTTGATTTACATTGACACTAACCTAGTTCAGGCTCTCACATCTCATAAGATTATCCATGCTTACATACATACATACATATATACAGATATGTATGCATAAACACACATAGATATATACACATGCATATATTATATATATATGTATATATATATATATATGTATGTATATGAATGAGAGAGTATATAGCTAGATCAGGGCCGTCCAATCTTAGGTTTTTATTGAAACAATAGACGATATATTTTAATTTGCCATTTCAGTGAGAGCTCCGTGGTAGCTCGGCTTCCTTTACTAAAGCATTTATGTAAATTTCTATGCTTGTAGGCAGGCCACGTAAATTGGACTGCAGGCCGCATGGCCCACATTTTAGACAGCTTGATCTGGATATACAAGTATATATCTATACCTATCTATCTACTCTTATTTTTGTATCCCTAGTACTAAACAATGCCTTACATATAATAACAGCTTAATAGATGTTTAATGAACTAATTCAATTAATCAGTGGAAAAAGCACTGCTCTAGGAGCCATAGTAGCAGAAGTATAGTGTCCCATACACTCAGTGATAAGCCATTGTAAGTCATATGACTTTTCTGGACCTCAGTAGCTTTATGTCCAAAATTTTGACATATTTATCTGGGAAAGATGATCATATTAGGCTCGTTCAAGCTTTAAAGACCTTTGATTCCCTGGACACGTTCAAGGTCTTAGAGCATTATATATTTATCAGTGCTCTGACTGGTAGCTGCTGAGGGAATCGAGGGGATTGGACCAGGAAGTGGTAGTGGAAATAGAGTGAAACACATTGACTCTAACTTGTGACTCAATTATGGAGCTAGCTTAGTTCCTTTTTTATGGGTCTACTCTGATTTCTGTCTTATGAGAAAACTTTATTCAATGGTGGGAGTCATGAGAAAATGACTACATTGCTTGAACTTAGCTCTGAGTGGCTGAAAGCTTGACCACCTTGACCTGTTGTTTAGAGACTCAAGTAAGGAACTAGGACATACTCACCAGAAACCCAGTCAGACAAAGATCGATGTGAGGAGCTTTCTTACAAGTGTATATCTCAAGCAATCCACATGTCTTATCTGAAAACTGGCCCCATCCTCATCAATTATTTCTCCACATTCCTTTAATTATATATAGACAGATAGATTGAGTGGGACACCTGTTTTTATGATTTCAGGGAATTATACCTGTTTGCTCTCCCCCTCCCAGCTTCAAAAGTACCTATTCTTTGCTCCAATTAGAAATCAGATTACCTAATATATCCTGGTTAATTGCTTCCTTTTAATTAATTGGCTTTTTTGATTGGTTTTAATGTATAGCAGTCTCACTCCCCCTATATTTGAGGTCCAATGCCAAAGCTGAGAAATGTAACTGGTCCTGATTTGTTGGGCAATTGGCATGCATTGCTTTATAAAACAATGCGTTGCTCAGAAAGCTCAAACCTTTGTTTTCTCGGTCATCGCATCTTTCATTCACAACACCACTTAATTAGCAACTTTGTGACTCTGGATGAGCAGTTTAGTGAAAAAAATTAGGTGACTGGATTTTAATACTACACAGTTTCATTTTCTGGGTATCTGTGGCAGTTCTTGCATGCCGTAAGCCTCAGGCAGAAAAGAATATGCCTGGGGGAAACTTGTAATGGCTAGAATATTGCTTAGAGAAATTTTCAGAGGGTTATATAATTTCCAGGGTTTGTGTATTGACTTAATTTATTAAAAGAAAGGAAATACTTACTGTCCTTTAAAGTAATGAAGTGTAATAGAGATCTCTCCAGGACCAATCTTAACCATGGGTTGATAGGATGGTTGCCTATAGTGTGGACAGAGAAGAACTGGCACTCTTGTCGCAAACCATATTATTGATGGACAGACCATGGTAACTGAAGTGTCACAAGGTTTATAGAGTCATCATTTTGAGTTCAGAAGTTATAGCCCAAAGGAAATTTTCAACAAATGGAGGGAGCTAGGTGGTGCAGTGGATAGTGGTCTAGACCTATGGTTAAGAAGAACTGAGTTCAAATCAAGTCTCAGATGCTTAATAGCTCCATGACCTTGGACAAGTAACTTAATTCAGCCTTCCACAATTTTCCCAACTTTAAAATAAAGATGAATTAATAATAATAGGACCTACCTCCTTGGGTTCTTGTGAGGATCAAATGAGATATTTGTAAAGCATTTAGCTCAGTACCTACCACATAGTAGTGCTATGTAAATGTTAGCTATCATCATCATCATCATTAATTAGGAAAGGCACTGGAGATCATTTAAACTAATTCCTTCATTTCACCTTTAAAAAAAAATATCTTGTTTCCTGACGTCCAATCTATTCTATTCTTTTCTCTTCCTTTGTTAGGGAAGAGTGTAAAATATACCTAACTATTTAACCCAGAGATAGGCTTAAGGACCTTCATCTATATCAGTTTTGTGGGAAGGACAGAAGATATTTAAATTGATCTCAAACTACCTTCGACACTAGTGTAACATTTTCAGGCAGACCCATCTTTTGACATTTACAATGCGAAGTATAAGATAATTTTTGAGTGAATGATCAAGAAAGGAATAGAGAACCTAATAAGTGCTTGAGTAGATTGAGTTGGATTTTCCTTCCAATCTTCCCTAATTCCTCTAGCTTAAGGGATATTCTTTGCTTAATGGCTTCCAACATGAATGCTTGGTGAGCCTTCTGGAAGTGTGTATAAGGAAGAAAAAAGTGGCATAGCTCTCCACTTCAGAGTATGCCAAAGTGAAGCAGCATTGGAAACAACATGACCTCGTGTAAGGCCCCAGCAGAGGGAAAGGGTACAGGATGACTTGGCTCCTTGTAGCAATATTGTGTTTTATTTCCTTGCTGTTACATTGAAGTGGTCTTGTTGGTTTTGGGATATGATTACTGCTATGTCTCATTGGGGTTATTGGTTTTGGGATTTTATCCTCTGGAGTCTGAATAAATGTTTTACTTTTTCTGCCCTCTATATAGAGTCTTGTTTGTTTTACGATTCCAAACTATATAGGCATATTCACGATCACCATCAATATCTTGAATCTTGCCTTATTGATATACCTGGCACAATTCAAAAGGTCAGAAGAGCTTACGGAGATCCATGAAAGTCTGTGACAGAGACAACTAAGTTAGGGGACATACCAGCACAGCCCCAAGAATTGATTTTTAGGACAGGCCCAGCCAACAGTAAATCAACCTAGCAACTGAGACATTATGTCTGCAAGCAAGGGGAGCTTCTGTCTGTTGACAACAACATGTTTGGAAATGAACTCGGTGGACAAATGCTTTGTAGCAACCAATTTATGTGTGAGTCCATCAACCTCAGGCTTGATTAGTTGATATCCTTCACTGTCAAAGAAGACCAAAATGGCATCACTATGTTAGAGTTAAGTTACAGTGAGTCTGACTTTGGCTAATCAGACCAATAGAAGCTTGGCATGTTCTAGCACACGTGGAGCACAAATAGTTCATATGAACATTTGGGGTGGATTCTCTAAATTTGTACATTTCACATTTCTTCTGAGTTACCTCAATTCTGCTTTGCTCATAGAGCACAGCAACCTTCTCTAATAAGGCTATGCCATGCTGGGGGGTCCTGTGCCAGTGTCTCCCATGTCATGCAATCAATTCCAAAGTTCTTAAGGGAGACCTGGAGAGTGTCCTTGTATTACTTTTTTTTCTGACCACCATGTGAGTGCTTGCCCTGAGCTCTTCATAAAATAGTCTTTTTGGTAAGCATACATTTGGCATTTGAACAATGTGGCCAGACCATTGGAGTTGTGCTCTCTGCAGTAAAGTTTGAATGCTTAGCAGTTTAATTCAAGAAAGGACCTCGGGGTCTGGTATCTTATGTTCCTCAGACAATTCAAATGGAAGTAATTCAATTGCCTGGGATGGCTCTGGTATACTGTCTAGGTTTCACAGGCATACAAAATTGGATTCAGCATAATGGCTCTGTAGACCTTCAGTTTGGTGGCCATTCTAATACCTCTTCTCTCATATTTTCTTTCAGAACATCCCAAACATTGAGCTAGCTCTGGCAATGCATGTGTCAAACTCATTATCAATGTATATAGCCCTGGAAAGTACACTGCCAACATAAGCGAACTTTTCCACAGTTTCCATCCATCTCCATTTCCTGTAATCAATGGTTTCACGTATGGATGTTGTGGTGGTTGCTGATGGAGCACCTATGTTTTCTTGGTGTTAAGTGTTAGGCCAAAATCAGCGCAAGCAGCAGAGAGTTGATCCACACTTTGTTTCACCTCAACTTCAGAGGCTGCATTGAGCGCACAATCATTTGCCAACAACAAAAAAGATCATGTACCAACACTCCCTTCACTTTAGTCTTGGCTTGTAGCCTATTACAATTGAAGAATTTACTATCAGTGCAGTAGCTGAGTTGGATACTGCGCTCATTCTCATTCAAAGAGTTTGACAACCTGGCTGAAAACATGCTAAAGAGCATAGAAGCAAACACCCAGCCTTGTTAAATTCCATTGATTACCCAGAGAAATTCATCAGTATTGTACATCAATTTCATGATTCAGTATATTTGAGATGCACCATAGGTCTTTGTCCCACAAATACCCTTCAGGCATCATAAAGGTGTTTGGGATTATTACTAACAGCATAAAACTGAATTTCATCTGCCTTCTTACCTAGCCAAGAATCCCGCTTCGTTCTAAGCTTCACTTGTACTTTACTTTTGTTGGAATTAAATGTTGCTTTCTTAGAGATGGATGAACTATCCTGCTGGTAAACCCTGTGGAGTTCTCATTTTTCATTTAACAGCTTTTGAATTTCTCCATCATTTTCATCAAACCAATCTTGATGTTTGTGAGTGTTTTGACTCAAATGACCAAATAGAGTGCTGTACACCAAATCTCTGAAAGTTGGCCACTCCTTTTCTGCTCCACTGTTGCCAACTGTGTGTTGGCTCAACTTTCCCTCCAAATTAGCAAAAAAACTACTCCTGCTCGGAGAAGCACTCTAATCTGTTGACATTAATTCTTCTAGTAGTCATTTTGCCTTGGGGCTACCATTGTTGTTGAATGGGAATATTTAGCTTGAAGAGGATGAGCCTATGATCAGTCCAGCACTCTGTATCACACATTGCCTTCATCGCTCTCACATCCTGTCTGTCTCTTCTCTTTACAATCACACAGTCTATTAAATGCCTATGTTTGCTGCAAGAATGAATCCATGAAGTTTCATTGCATGTAGGTAAACAGAAGACAGTGTTGGTGATGAGAAGATCATGAGATGTACAAGTCTTCAGTAATAAGTGACCATTGCTGTTGCTGTTTCCAACTCCATCCCTCCCAAGGACTCCTTGCCATGTCTGGTAACCATCTGAACCTATTCTGGCATTGAAGTCACTCAGGGTTATAAGTTAGTCCTCTTTGGGCACATTGATTATAAGGGTCTCCAGATCTTCATAAAGAAAAAAATTCTTTGACCTCATCAGGGTTTGTGATGGTGGGAGCATACACACTGATGATGGTGGCGTGGCATTTTCCTACAAACAGCAATCACATTGTCATGGGCCTGTTATTCACTCCTTTTGGTAGACATACCAGCTTGTTGACTAGATTGGATTTGATTGCAAATACACCAGCTTCACAGGGCTCCTCTTCACTATGGCCCCTCCAGAAAAGTGTACATCCAGCATCTACTTTTCATTAAGTTGCCTTTCATGTGCCAGCCTTGTTTCACTCAGGGCTGCTATTTGAACATGATACCTGCCGAGTTCCCTTGCAACAAGAGTTGTTTGTCTTTCAGGTTTAATGGATTTTCTGTAGTCTATAAGTGTGTGCACATTCCATGGTGAGTGGAATCATCTTTGCAGAAGTTTTTGTGCATTTTTTGTATTTTGGCCACAGTGTGGGATCCCCACCTGCTGCTGTAATCAGGCTAGGGTTGGGGAGGCAGACATGTTTTAGGGCACCCTTTCTAGCCTCTTGCTCACAGCAGGAGGTGAGCAGAGCAATCCTTAAAAGGCTACTCAGACACCAAGGGGATTGAGATGAATCCTGCTGCTGCTCGTAGTGAGAAGATAACCCTCTAGACTCGACTGGACTGTCTGTGTGCTGGGTTGTGATTACAGTTCCCAATGTATCTGCACCTGCTGCTTTATCACTTGCCTGTCACAAAGGAGTCTGAGACAGGAAAAAATGGTAAACTGGCATGGGTGATATCTTTTGATTTATGTGAAAATTTTATTTAAGAGAGGCAGAGTTGCACAAAGTCATTGGCTTCACTGTCTCTTCCAGAGTGATCACAGTGCATTGACAGGATAGGGTCAAGATGACTTGTGATGGCTCAAGATATAGTGGATGACCTTGGCATCTTTGATGTTTAACCAAGGTCTAAACACTCCACAGTGCCTGCTTCACCTGTCTTCATGACTGTTGGAACAAACTGTTCTCATCAATCCCATTCCACCAGTGGAAGTCCTCATGTGCTTAGAGTGGACACATTTAACTTACCTATGGGTTTGAGACCCCTCGGTTACTCTCGACCTGGTTTAGCCCATCTGCTAAGATGGTTTACTGGGTTGTGGCTACTAAGCGTGCTACAGCTTCTCGGAGGATCAGGTGAGAGTTAGTTGGATGAGGAGGACACCAAAAGTGGAAGGCAGAACTGAAAAGGGCTCAGCAGCCCTCACATCAGAGGTATGTCTTCCCTGAACACACCTTACGTCTCACTATCCCCAGGGACCAAAGTAGCAGAGATAGGGAGTGTTCCAGCTTCAGGGGACTGTGTTTGTACTTTTCTTCTAAATCTTCTCAGTAAATAATTCTTTGTAAAAACTAATTGACTTAAATGGGTTATCAGTGATACTGGGGAGATACTAACTGGTACTGGCAAATTATATTTGGGCAGTAATTTGGGGAAACATACCAGAATGGTATACTCATGCCAATAGCATTGGAAGAATCGCTCTGCCTCTCAGGCATATCCCGAAAACCAAGACGCAGCAAACTGTACCCTGGCAACATGAACTGGTAGTGTATGAATAAGCATTGAGATAGGAATCCACCAGTTCTATACGTATCAGTGATATTTGTGTTACTGAGTGTCTCTGTGTGGTCCGTTGTAAAATCCTGTCCTTTCCTAGTCTCAGGAAATGGTGTATATTTATAAGGTAATCTGAGCAGGGATAACTTGTACAGATTCATCCATGACTGATCTCTATCCCTTGCTACTGGGAAGATCCCCTGGAGGTGGGCATCTTCATGAAACTTCTATTAAAATGCAAATACTCACTCCAGGGGTAACACATTAAGCTATTGTCAGTCATTATTGGGGATTAGCTTAACTGCTAGTTTTTAATATGCTCCAATATGTCAGTTGGCCAAAAGGAAATGTGATTGAAATATGTTTTGGTTGATCTTGGTTGGAGCATGGACAAGTATATTGTAGAGTAGGAAGAAAAAGTTACCAAGGGTTAAGAAAAGACCCAAAACAAGAGATCATCCCTGTAAAAGATAGAAGGAACTTTGGAGGCCATCAAGTGCATCCTTACCCTATTTTGCACATAAAGAAACTGAGGTACAGAAAAGACTGGGAATAAAGGTGGGCTGTTATCCCTTTTCCTAAATATTCCTTTCAAGCCAAACTTACCACCATCATCTACCAGGTTGCTTCATGTATTGTTTTATTCCTAAACCTTTGCTTTCTCTATGCTCGCTGCTAAGAATGCCCTTTATACACCTCTTTGCTTACATATTGTAGCAATTCTTTGAGTTCCAACTTCTCACAGAGTCATGAAATGTCAGAATTAAAATGACACTTAGAAGTCAGCTAGTCCAATTCTCAAAGTTTTTTTGTTTTTTGTAAACATTCTGTTTTTGCAAACCTTTACACTCTTACTATGAACCCCTCAAAAACCTTTTGTTCTGGTAGATTTTATCTATTAATATTTAACATGTTAGAAATGCAAAGCTCTTAGTATTATTATGAAAATAACTTTGACTTTGTGGAGGCCTTGAAAGAGATTTAAGGATCCAAAGTAGGGTCATAGACTCACTATGCTTTAAGAAACACTGATCTAGACAAATCCCTTTATTTCTAAATATTTCTATTTACTTTTTTATAAATTTTACTGGTTCCACTTTGTGTTTGTCTCACAGTCATTCCCTAATATAGCGAACCTCTTCAAAACTTTTCTTGTAGCATAGGAAGAAAGGAAAGCAACTGAAATAGGGACTGCATCTCACAGGGCATGCTACATTCTACACCTGTAGTACCCCACTTCCTTAATGAGGGGATGATTATATCTAACTGCAATTAGCTATTTTGTTTATCAGAATTCAAATGCCTTTGAGTGAAATTCATATTTACATTATTGTTGTCATTGGTTATATCATTTCTCCTTATAAGTTTTGTCCCTCTATTCAACCGTGACCTTGTTGAGAGCAGCAGCTATTTCAAATTTCTATCTGTGTTCCCAGAACTGGAAACATGCTAAGCATCTAGTAAGCATTTAACAAATGCTTTTTCATGCTCTTATTTATTTATTCCTGGTTCACTTTACTTCATTCTGCATCAGTTTGTAAAAGTCTTCCCATTCTTCTCTACATTTCTCTGAGTCATTGGCTTTCAGAGTATAGTGTCATACATTTCCATTGCATTCACATATCAGAGTTTGTTTGTCCATTCTCTAATTGATGTGAATTTCTTACCATGAAGAAAGTCCTTCTGTGAGTATTTTGGTATATCTGGGGACTTATTTTCTTCTTTGATCTCCTTGAGGTACTATGAGATCTCTGCATCAAAAGATATGACTAGTTCAGTGATTTTTTTTCTAAAACTTTAGAAGTTCAATGAAGTTGTTTATGTCACACTTAGATCAACTTATGTGTCTACCATGTAAATCTCTTAGTTTTCTTGTCTTTCTAGAGCTCCTCTTTTGTTGACTCTGTATTGTGTTATTTCTGTCACTTTGAGAGTTACGAATATTCTTTTATTTGGCCATTAATAATATGGAATT
>JAQQSZ010020167.1:0-10201 GCA_028646595.1 Phalanger gymnotis
CCCCTCCTCGCAGCCGAGCTTCCGGTGTTCTCAAGCCCCGCCTCAATGACCAGAGACCATTGGTTCCCGAGCTGGCCCCTCCTAAGTCACCAATCCACACCCACACAGGTTTCACACCTGACAGGGCCATGGGCCTGGGGCTTAGCACTTAACAGCTAAAAGTACTTCCACTCAAAAGAAACAAAAGCCATGCTAATGAGACAATTTTGCTTAACAACACACTGTGTCTCTCTCTCCATCTCTGTTTCTGTCTCTCTGTCTCTCTCTGTTTCTCTCTCTCTCCCCCTCTCTCTGTCTCTATCTCTGTGTCTCTCTCTCTATCTCTGTTTCTGTCTCTCTGTCTCTGTCTCTGTCTCTCTCTCTCTCTCTCTCTCTCTCTCTCTCTCTCTCTCCAATATCACATGGTTGTTAGGAGACCTGGGGCTAGAGCTCAGGTCTCCTGATTCCCCATCCACTGTGCTGATATTTTAATGGACCTTCAGAAAGACCATTATCTCTTTCAATTGGCTCATCGTTTAGTAATGCTCTTTGAATTTTTGTTGTGATCCTATGTACCTGTCAGATTGTTTCCCAACATAAGATATATATTTGCATCAGAACCAGCATAAAAGGTATAGGGGGGTCCTTCGGATGCAGAATCTCTAGAGGATTTAAGTAAACAAACATTAACCAGAATTGCCCAGGAGGTGAAGAAGCAGAAGGGTTACTCTATAGTGCTGAGTGTACCCACTCTGATGAAATAAGATCTTAATATTTAATCCCATCCTAGTAAGACTGACTCGTAATGAGCCTACTAGGCATGGATGACGTTGATTTCATCACTAAGGATTTTGCAGTCCTCTTTGAGTTTTACCAAAAGGAGCCCAGTGTCCATTAGCCTATTCAAGAAGTCTTCAAGCCCTCCTGGACCTCGTAACTCTCAACCTCATGTGCTAGCCATCAGCTTTAGACCTATGCTGGAACTAGGGTGGAATGAATGGGGCTTTGTCCGAGGGTGTCAAACATAGGATATTAGCACACTTGCTATTCAGTAGCTTAGGAACAGCAGAGCTTAGCACTAATTTAAATAAGATTAAAAAAAACACAACTGGACTAGTATAGAGAAGCCCCACTAAGCCACCAGTTAATGTAACTCCTTATATTCTTATGGTTATATCCGCAGCACTTAGCATAATGTCTGTCCCATAAAAGACTTTTAACAAATACTTTGTTAATTGGCCAATTGAGTTATAAGAGTCCCATTACCAGCAGAAGTACCTTACAGTTTTAGAGATAGGGAACCCAAGATTTTAAATCTGGTATGTGTCAGCAGCACTTGAACCCAAGTCTTCATGACTCCAAGGCATTCTCTCTCTCTCTCTCTCTCTCTCTCTCTCTCTCTCTCTCTCTCTCTCTCTCTCTCTCTCTCTGTCTCCCTCTCCCCCTCCCTCTGTCTCCCTCTCCCCCTCCGTTTGTCTCTATCTCTGTGTTTCTCTCTATCTCTGTGTTTCTCTCTCTGTCTTTCAGTCTCTCTCTCTCTCTCTCTCTCTCTCTCTCTCTCTCTCTCTCTCTCTCTCCACTATATTATGTTGCTCCATTTAACAAAAAATGAATAGTTACATTAGGAAACTGAATAGGGGCCTGGAGTGAGCTCCCATTCTCTTCCTTATTTCTCCTCCAGGAAGCCAATTAATCATCCCAAGGTCTCTGTCTCCCTCACCATGGGCCAGTGTCCACCACTATCTCTTCAGTCGAGCTGTGCCACTTAACCTGGGCACAGCTGGGAATGGTTGCCCCAGGTATAAACATTCCTAGCTAAGGCTCTGCTTTCAATGTTAAATCTCTCAAGGGCAGAGGCTACAAGTCTTCCTTACTATACAAGTCCCTGTACGTTGTTCTCTGCAGGAGTCCAGTAAACCCTTTTGAATGATGATGCTGGGGCCAGAGAACCAATTAAGGCTGCCCATCCAGGAAGGAAAGAGCAGAGACCAGCTCCCCTCCCGCATACCCCGAGGATCTCTTCACCAGCCATTATGGAGAATATTTTTCAGTAGTTGCCACCGAGTGAAAAGTCAGTAAAAGAAAATGCAAGAGCAATCTGTAGATAATCCTTAAATGCAGTTGTTCACCTCTTCTTTCTCGGTCTTGGAAGATATTAAAAATCACATTTGCCCAGTCCACCCTGAAGGGCGGTAATTTCTCTGTGGTTCCCTAGAGCGACTAAAAGGGTGATAATAAGAACTGGAGCGCCAAAAAATAGCTTGAAGGTAATTAACAAATGTGACAGAACCTGCTTTTGTTACCAAAAGGTGCCCAGGGGTCAGAGGGAAATAATTGATTCATGTGGTCTCTGTTTCCAGTATAGGGTGGCTCTGATAGTTGGGATCCTTTTAGGATGGAAAGAATGATAGAGAAAAAAAATCATTTGCTGTCTTCAATTATCAGAAAACTTCCCCAAGGGGTCTTTGGGGTCCCCTTCAAATCAACTTCCATGAGACTGCTTCTGTTATTTTCCTGTGATGTTAGCAAATCCTTCAGCCAATAGGGCCTTTCTTCACCCCATGATTACCTTCAATTTCAACACCTAGGTGGCACAGTGTGTGGAGTGCTGGTCCTCAGACTCATAGACCCAAGTTCAAAAGCTACCTCAGACATTTACTAGTTATCTGACCCTAAACTTTTCTGCCCTAGGTTTCCTCAACTATAAAATTAAAATAATAATAGCAGGGGTGAGAATTCGTAAAACACTTTCCATAACTTAGAGGGCTAAATAAATAAATTAGTACATTTATTTATCTATGCATCCATCAATTCAATAAACATATATTGCCTACCACATTACAAGCACTGTGCTAGGCACTGGGGACACAAATAAAAATGGCAGTCCCTGCCCACAAGGAGCTTACAATGTTATAGGAGAAGACAACACATAAAATGAAGTTTGAAAGGGGGCTGGGTAATTGGGTTGGGGAAAGGACTGTGTGTTGCTTTTGTCTTTTTATCCCCATCCCCCAGAACAGTAACACACATTGGTTGGTGACTTAGAAACACTTCCTGAATTAAATTGTCCATGATTTTCTGTTCAGAGTTGAGACTCAGGCTGTATGCAAAGGGTAAGGAGTAGCGGTGGTCCCGCTTCCCACTGGCTACAAGGGACAAGTATTGTACAAGAAGAGGGTCAGTAAGAAGGAAATGCCCGAACCACTTATAAATCGCAGTCCTGCTATTTCCATTTGCTAAGGAATATTAGTTCCGGGGAAGAATACCAAAGATATTTATTCTAGAATTTAGGCGCAGCTTGTGGTTTGTAGAATCACAACATTACTAAGACAAAAAATTCTCAGAAAAAAATCGAGTTCAGCGTGTACCTGACCAAGAATTTCCTCTCCAATTCACCAGATGTGGTCATCCAGAGTTTGTTTGAAGACTTCTGATGAGAAGCAACCCTTCACTCTCATTTTACTCTTCACAGAACCCCAGAACTTCAGTGTGATTAGATGCAGGTATCACTCAGACAATTGTTCATAAAATGAAGAAAAGTTTGCCCAGATAGTGGGGCTGGTCAGGGAAGGGAAGGCTTTCAAAAAAAAAAAAGGATAGAGAAAGGTCTTCTGCTAGAGAGTGAAGATTTAACAATTTCTGACAGAATCATTTTTCCCTACCTCCCCCTCCCTGCTCATTACTGCTCCCTACAGAGGTGGGGAACCTGTGGCCTTCTAGGTCCTTTGGTGCAGCCTTTTGACTGAGTCCAAGTTTTATAGAACAAATCCTTTTGTGGCCTTGAGACCACAGGTTCTCCACCCCTCGAAGACAATTTTTATATATAATCAAAAATAATGGAGGAGGAGGGAGTCCCAAAGAGTTAGAGAGAAAATCTTTAGTCATATACAGAAATAGTTGAAGAAATACTGGATTTAGGGGCAGCTAGGTGGTGCAGTAAGTAGAACACTGGCCCTGGAGTCAGGAGGACCTGAGTTCAAATGCGGCCTCAGACACTTGACACATGTACTCACTGTTTGACCTTGGGCAAGTCATTTAACCCCAATTGCCCTGCCAAAAACAAAAAATAAACAAACAAGAAAAAAAAAGAAATACTGGATTTGGGGTGAGGAAAGCCTTGAGTTCAAATCCTGCATCTCATATTTGTAACCGGGTGACAATGGCCAGTCACCTATTATCTCCAACCCTAGATTTTCTTACCTATAAAATGAAGATAATAAAACTTTTAGTACTTACCTTTCTGAGTCATCAATAGGCTCCCGTGAGAGGATGCATGGAAAGAGTTTTGTAAAGAGCTTTATATAAACGTCAGCTATTACTATCGCTACGTCTATAGAGAACAACTAAATGGAATGGCAGCTAATTTAGAGCCACCAATTTTTTAGTTAATTTTTTTTGCTGCTTTTTGTTTTTCTGTCACAGTCATCTCTGGATATACCCAAACTCCCTACCCAGAGAACCTCCCCTTGTGGAAAAGAAAAACGAGCAAACGTAAAATCCTGAGCAACGGTCTTAGAAGTCCCCACCTGTCAGGGTCATCTTTAGGATTCCAGCACTTAGCACGGTGCCTGGCACATAGTAGGTACCTAATAATATTGATTGATTGATTGTAGTCCCTATCCCTCCAGAGACCCAGCACCTCAGTGCAAGTGGGGTTTGGGAGAGGAAGTCTAGAGGGAGTGTTGTCATTCTATTGGGGATGGGGGCAATATGGATGCAGAGGAATATACTCAAAGGAGAGAGACCCAGTATTTTGCAATGGAAAGAATGCTGGGCTTGAAATCAGAGGCCAGGAGCTCAAGTCTCTGTGCTGATGCCAGCTACCTTTGTGATGTTGGGCCTCAGTTTCCTCATCTGTAAAATGACAGGGTCAGACCAAATGGCCTCTGAGGTCCCTTCTGTCTCCAGAGCTATAATCCTCTAACTTGATGATCTCAAAGGTCCTTTCCTCTTCCAGATTCATGATTCTAAACACAAAGTAATTGGGGTCACTAAGTATTTCAAGGACCAAGAACAGCTTATATAAGATGGGATGCTTGAGCTACCCAAGCTAAGGATTCTGGGAAGTAGAGGTGAAGGGGATGCGCAGAGACATCTCCAGGCTGAGATGATGACCCCAGACTTAGACTCGTTTCTATTGGGACAACAACACCTCCCCCAGCTACTTTGTGGCTGCCCCAATTCACTCTACTGGACAAGGTAGGAACTCTTTGCTAATTAATTCCTACGATCTGGACATCCATATCCTAAGGTTTCTCGGCTCCCAAAATAATAGCCATTTATAGACCAAGAACTGAACCTAGCAAGACCCAGCTGCCCAGGAATGACTCTTCTCCTTCCCTCTCCCTACTCAACTGATACAAAAATAGTAAGCGTCACATTTCTTTGGGACCGGAGGGATGTTGGGGAGTGGGAGTCAAGCGGGGGACAGAGGAGACCTTGGCCTTTCATAGCTATTGTATAGACGTTAAACAAAGCAGAAAGGGTAATGAAGATAAACAATGACAAATCAGAGAGGTTTATTTTTAGTTTGGAAGAAAACAAAAGGCCACAGATTCTGTCTAAAGGCAACTATCATCATGCAGCCTCTTCTTCCGTCTGAAGCCTGGTGTGGGTATAAGGGGCTCTGGGACCTGCTGAGTGAGCTCGGACAAGTCACAACCTCTCTGGGCCTCAGTTTCCTCATTTATGAAATGAAGGTAAGGGGCACCTGGATCTGCTGATCTCTAAGCCCCTTTCAGCTCCGAATCTCTCAACCTATGAGTCATCCCAGCAGTGGGGAGCTGACCTTCTTCTGAGGCTGCCCATTCTGCTTTCTGGAGTGTTCAGAAGTTCCTCCCTTACCTTGACTCTAACTAACCTGCCTCTCTGCTCCTTACACCCACTGCAGTCTAGTTCTTCCTGCTAGGGGCAAACAAAGCAAATCAAAGTCCCTATCCATGTGACAGATTTGGAAGACTCAGAGGGCTTTATCAGCACTTCTCTTCCCAATTCCAGTCTTCTCTCTTCCATGTTAAATGTCCCTGGTTTCTTCAATCAATCCTCATGTGGCCTGGTTTCCAGCCCCTTCGTCTTCCTTGGCACCTGCCTCTTGTCTGACTCCAGTTTGCCAATGTTTTTTCTAAACAGAGCTAACCAGAACTCAACCCAATACTCTGGATGTGATCCAATCAGGATGGACAATACAGAGAGACAATACAGCCCTCACACCGTTCCATGTATGTCGCCCCTCTTAATACTGAGAATCAGAAAGCACTGGCTTGGGGAGCCATCACGGTACTTCTCCAGAGCAAGTCCATGGACTCATAGACAGACCATTAAGGTCTGGAAGAAATTATCCAGTCCAATTAATCCTATAAGCATTTATTAAAATCCTATTGTATGCCATGCATTGTACTAGCCGATGGGGCCACAAAAAGAGTAATGAAACAGGTCCTACCATGTGGGAGCTCACATTCTAGCAATTCAATAAATATTTATTAAGCACCTACTATGTTCCAACCACTGTGTTAAGTGCTGGGGATACAACATGGGCCAAAGGCAATCTCTGCCCTCAAGGAGCTTACCGTCTATGTACAAATGACTAAGGCCAGATGTACTGAGACTCTTGTCATTGAGACTCCTCTGTCTTCAGAGGTTACAGCCATTACTCCAACTTTGGCCATCCCATCACCAAGAACTGATGCAAATGGACAGACCTATCATGAAGCCACTGATTTCACAAATGATAAACAAAACAGTCATGAAAAGAAACAGAAGGCAGAGAAAAGCAGCTGCTCATTTTTGCACTCTCCTTCCTGAAGTTCTCAAAAAAGAAATACGCAAATCCAGAGGAATTCTGCAGGTTTGGGGTTTGGGCCTTTCTATTTTGCCGCTTGATCGCCTTTCCGACGGTAGGTGGCAGTAAAGAGTCTTTCTTTCCAAAGCCCCTGGCTCAGTCTCTCACGTTCCTCTGAATGTCTTTGCCTCCTGCTCGTCCTAGCAATCCCCGGGACCATTGGTTCCCCACCCTGTGTGAAACGAACATGACTAAACCGAGAAAACTAAATCACACTCTTCCCTTATGGTTACTATGGTGCTCCCTGTATTTAATTGAGGCCAAGCTCAGAGCTCTGGATGGAGCTAACAATATTTCCCAGGATTTACTTAAGTCCAGCATAGATATGAATAAAGACTAAATATAGCCCTTATTCTCACTGACCACACTCATCACACGCTGCCTGGCAAAACCAGATTGTGGAGGAGGGTTGAAAAATACTTTGTATCTCAGCAAAATATTTGAGATCTTCAGCACGTCCAAATCATGCTTCATAATATTGTTCTTAAGTCCCGGGAAGACAAGTTTTCCTTCCCCAGTAAGCCTAAGGTTTGGAGCTTAGGATTACTATCAGATAAGTGGGAATAGGGGCAGCTGGGTGGAGCAGTGGATACAGCACAGGGCCTGGGGTCAGGAAGACTCATCGTCCTAAGTTGGAATCTGGCCTCAGACACTTGCCAGTCATGTGACCTTGGGCAAGTCCTTTAACCCTGTTTGCCTCAGTTTCCTCATCTGTAAAACAGGCTGGAGAAGGAAATGGCAAAGCACTCTGGTATCTTTGCCAAGAAAGTGCCAAATGGGGTCACGAAGAGTTGGATGTGACTGAAACAACTTAATGAAAACAAGTCCCTCTCTGTTCTGCCCTGCTCAGACCACATTCAGTGTGTGTGTCATGTTCAGTTCTAAGTACGGCATTCTGGGAAAGACCTAAAAAAGCTGGAGAACATCCAGAGGAGGACGACAAGGATGACAAAGAAGGCCCAGAATCGGGAAGAGTGGCTGCAAGTTACAAAAAGGCAAACTAAGTCTTAAATTGAGAGGGAAAAGCCTTTTAATTGGAGGTGTCTAAAAATAGAATAGCCTGCCTGTGGAAGGGGGTGGGTTCTTGCACAACCATTTGTCATGTGGGTCATCCTAAGGATGCCTTTTGGGAAATTGGACTTACTAGATGGTGGCTCAGGTCTCTTCCATTCTAACCCTTGATTCTACCTTGTTGTTAGCGCAATAAGAGCTCACAAGCCCTTCAAACATATTATCCTGTCATTCACAACACCATGAGGTAAGCATTATCATTGTTCCCATTTTACAAATGAGGAAACTAAGTCTTAGAGAATTTAAGTGACTTGCCAAAGGTGACACAGGTAGTAAGCATCAGAGCTGGGATTTGAACTTGGATCTTCCTTACCTTGAGTCCAGATCTTCTTCTTCTCTGTATGCTGTGCAGGACCCTACACGAAGGACAAGACATTTGAGGCAGAACCTACACATGAGACCCCATCTATTTACAGAGACCACTACCATTCCAGGAGTTCAGAGGTTCTTTGTCTAGTTATGTGCAATCTGCTCATTGGGATTGTCCTCTCCTCATTTCTCAGAGACAGTAGGATACTCAGAAGGCCACCATCTTCTTCCCAAGGCTGGTTGCTCCAATAGGGAAACATTTAGGATTTTGTCTAAAGGGGTCCTCACAAACAAGCTAGTTCTCTTTCCAAGCTCCTCTCAAGGGTTGTAGTGTGTCCTCCCTTCCCAAATGTTTACTTAGCTGGGCACTTGGCCACCCAAGTGGAATGTGAGGTCCCGAGTGCATTAAGAGCTATTCAACTGTATGCCTCCATAGTCCTATCACAGCGATGGGTTGTACAGGGAAGTCAGGGGCATATGGGGTGCTCAGGAAGGACTAGAACCTCTGGTATGAGAGCTTGCTGAGCCCTTTTCAGGGCTTCTCATCCACTTGGACTGTCTACCTAGCACTCATCTCTCACCTGTGGCTCCAAGAAGCACAGTGGCCACATCCTAGTAAAACCATTTCGGTAGACAGACCAAACCAGGTTGAGGGTAACTGACAGTCCTCAAATCCATTGGTGAGATAGGGGCATGTCTACCCCAAGTGAGCGCGGACTTCCCCCAGCAGAATAGATGGATAAGAACAATTTGTTCCAACAGCCATGAAGGCCACCAAAGCAGGTGCTGTGAAGTATTTAGATATTGTCAGACATCGAAGATGCCGAGGACTTCAATTGCGTCCTGAGCCATCTCCAGCCATCTTGACTTCTGTCCTACCATTGGAGTTTGATGACTCTAGAAGAGAGAGTGAGACTGATGACCTTGTGCAGCTCTGCCTCACTTAAATGCAATTCGTGCATGAGTCAAGACATGTGCCTTAGTCCTCTTCAAAAGCAAAAGATAAATAAGAGCATGGCGCTGATGATATCTGTTGTTCAGTGGTTGAATTACTGTTACTCGCATTCCCTTTTCACAAAATGTCTCATTGGGCTCATGAATTTGCAATTAGAGTGTCTGGGCCCAAGTCTTAACTTTGCCAAGTTTAATCTCCACGGCCTTGGGTCAGTAATTTAACTACTGTGGGCCTCGGTTTCTTCACTCGTTAAATAAGAGAATTGGACAAGATGAGCTCTAATGTCTCTTCAGCTCTAAATCCAAGATCCAATGAGCCTCTCTCATACTCCGTTTCCTTCCTCATCTGTAACATGGGAAAAGTCATGCTACATATTCCTTCCATAAGTCTGTTACACGGAAGGAACTTCGTAAACTCTAAAGCTCTTTACCACCTCTGGAGGTGGGATCCTTAATTCAGCACGCGGAAATTTAAGAAAAATTGAAAAAATAATAGTAAAAAGTTTTTAGGAAGGGATTCAAGTATGACTTTTTGTATTCTCCCTACCATACAACAAACACCTTCCTCCCCACCAATGAGAGATCACTGCTCCTGAGAAATCATCGAGCAACATGAATGTGTCTCAGACTTCTTTCTATTCCCTTTAGCCTATTAGATAAGGCCACATACCATTGTAAATGAAGAACAGGTATTTATTGATTGAATAATGGAATAATCTATGGTGGGGGGGGGCCACGGAATAATTGGAATACTACTTCAGGTAGAAATTATGTTGGCTAAATAGTGGGAAAATTATGTTGGGTTGTATTTCCTTTCTGAGTTCGTTTTTTAGGGGTTTTTTGGGGTACTTCATCTATGTTTTAACTCATTGGAACTCCCAACGAGGAACTCATCTGTAATTTTTATACTTCTCAGGAGCTGGGGCGGGGGGGAGGTGGCCTTGGGGGAAGGGTGACTAGCCCAGAGTTACATTGCCAATATGTGATAGAAGCAATACTTAGACCCAGGACGCAGAGCCCCCCCCCCCCCACTACTCCACAGGGCCTCTC
>JAQQSZ010020168.1:0-10200 GCA_028646595.1 Phalanger gymnotis
AAGGGAGAAAACTCAATAAAGGGGGATAGGTTAGGAAGAAGCAAAATATAGTTAGTCTTTCACAACATGAGTATTGTGGAAGGGTTATACATAATGATATCCATGGGGCCCATGTTGAATTGCTTGACTTCTTAGGGAGGGTGGATGGGAAGGGAACAGGGGAGAGAGGAAGGGAAAGGGGGATGGGAAGGGAATGGGGTGACTGAGGGGAGGGCTGACTGGGGAACAGGGCAACCAGAATGTATGCCATCTTGGAGGGGGGTGGGAAGAAATGGGGAGAAAATTTGTAATTCAAACGCCTGTGAAAATCAATGCTGAAAACCAAACATGTCAAAAATAAATTTAAAAATAAATTTAAAAAAAAAAAAAGAAAACTGAGGCACTTATTGTTAAAGAACTTGGCCAAGTTCCTACAGGTAGTAAATGGATTAGGTTTATGCCCTAGGTCCTCTCACTGACTTACTCACTGTCATGGTGTGAACTGGTGCTGGGTTGTTCGCTCATTTTGTTTTTAAATAGAATTTCAGAAACTACAGATTGGGCTTTAAAACCAGGAAACTGAGAAATCAAAGGAAATGCTGATTATTTTCTAAGCATATTGAATATTTTTCATACAATAATGTAACATAAAGTAACTAATTTACTTTGATAGCATAAATCATCTCATAATATAAAGAAAATAAAACCTAAGTAAAATAAGCTTGCTTTTTTCTTTATTATTTAAATTAAAATGACTTGCTCCCCCCATCTTTCATAGCATCTGAACTCGGTTTAAAAAAAATTACAAATTTTCATTTTGCTTTGTCAGTAGATTTGGGGCCCATACCTCTTACTGAAATGTCATTTCCACAATATATGAGAGATTTATTATCTGTACCAGTGCTGTGAAGAGAAATACAGTAATGTTTTAACTATAATCTACATGAGTGGATTCTGTACTCTGGATAGCACTAAAACCCCTTATGGACAGATAGGTAACTCGGTGTGGAAGGGTATGTAGATTAATAAATATGAAAATTCTCACCAGTCAATCATGACTAAAGTACCACAGTTTGCAACTTTACTTAGCCTTTTTTCACTCTTAATTTTAAGTTGTAGAGCTTTTCCAATAGATTCCTTCCTCTATCTAATGAGAAGTTGAACTGATTAAGGAAATTGTATTGCCCATGACTGGTAGTCTAAAATACTTTTGAACTGAAAGGGACTCTAGAAGTCTTTTTCCTATATAGCATTTAATATATTTTGATAGAACCTTTAAGTTCAGAGTTCTACTATGGTCAATGTCACAGGACACTCAGGAATAGGGAAGAGATCTGTGATTTCATAGGTGCAGAAAATACCAAGTTTCCTTCCCTATCACTTCCAGAGTCAGTCAACTCCATATGCCTCTGAAGATTCTTGGGTACTCTGAGAAAATTGGTATCTCTCTGTTCCTGTCATTATCAGTTTGAGTCCCCGTCAACTGTATTCTCATTGTTCGGTGCTAGTGACTAGGGTCTGAGTTCCATTTAATTACTTAACGTCAATTAACTTTTTCCAGGGTGATACTTCTTTTGAACTTAATATGGCAAGAACAAACTTACAGAGAGGAGCCTGTGAAAATGGCAGAGTAGGTCAGAAAATTCCAAGCTCTCAAGATTTTCCCCCACAAAAGAGTTAAAATAGCACCATAAGGCAAACAAAATGTGGGTGGAGACAAAGAAAAATAGGGGCACAACCCGGGGTTTGAGAAGATCTGAAGAGAATACCCAGAACTAGATTTGGTCCCCGCTGGGAGTGAACATCTCCAGGCTAGCTCTGTTTTAACAACAAGCTGGAATCCGTTTAAACAACTAGCGGGAAGCCCCTGGGTTAGTTGGTCTGAGAGACTACCTTGGCCCCAGCCACTAGAATTTTTCACCCCGGGATAGTGAGGGGAATTGTGCGTTTGAGCCCAGGAAGACTGCGGGAACATCTGCTGATGAGGAACGTCAGACTCAGCTGTGTAGCAAAGAGCTGTGGTGGAGAGAAGGAACCAGCACATGCCCGGTGAGTGCAGAAGCAGTGGGGTAGAAAGCCCCTGGTTGTGGGCACTTACAGAAGGTTGGAGTTTTGGCTTTGGTTCCAGGCTAGAGGAGAAAACTAAAGATCTGGGGCAAGAGGCATCAGTTCCCATAGCCCAGGGCTAGAGGAGATTATAAAAAGCAAGTTATTACTACAAAAAAAAATGCACAGGAAAAGGAGAAAGAATCCAATTATAGAAACCTTTTATGGGAATAGAGATGATTGGGGTTCATCCTTAGAGGAAGATATTGAAAGAAACCCCCGAAGAGCAACATCAAATGGTCACTTGCCCGAAAAGAATTTATAGAAGATCTTAAAAAAGACTTTAAAATCAGATGACAGAGATGGAGGAAAAAACTAAAATAATAATAATAATAATAATCCAAGAAAAACAAGAAGGTTATGAAAGGAAAATCAGCCAATTAGAAAAGGAGAGCCAGAATCTCAAGGAGGAAAATGACACCTTGAAAATTAGAATTGGGCAAAGTGAAGCCAGTGAAATTATAAGAGATCAAGAAATAATTAAACAAAACATGAATAATTAAAAAAAAACAGAAGAGTAAGAAACATCTTATAAGAAAAACAGCATATTTGGAGAATAGATCAAGAAGAGAAAATATAAAAATAATTGTAGTAACCAAAAGTCATGATCAAAAAAAGAATCTTGATACAATAATACAAGAAATAATTAAAGAAAATTGTCCTGAAGCATTGGAACAAGGCAGGGAAGTAGAAATAGAAAAAATCCATCGAACACCACTTAAAAGAGATCCTATGAGGAAAACTCCTAGGAATATCATAGTAAAATTCCAAAATCCCCAGATCAAGAATAAAATACTAAAAACATCAAGATTAAAACAATTAAAATATGATAGTGCCACAATTAGAATTACACAAGACGTAGCAGCAGAGACATTAAAGGACTGCAGGTCTTGGAATACAATATATCAAAGAGCAAAAGACCTGGGGCTCTGGCTGAAAATATCATACCCTTCAAATTTCAGTATCATATTGAATGGAAAAAAAAAATGGACATTTGACACACCCTCTAACTTTCAAGACTTTGTTTAAAAAAAATCCTCAACTTAATAGAAGATTCGACATACAAGAACCAAGAGAAACATAAGGTACACATCAAAGACTGACTATAAGGGATTCATAAGAACAAATTGCTTACCTTTTATATAACATAAAGTGTAAAATGTATGTCTAGCATTCTTATTAATAATTGTTGAGCTTATAAGAAAGAGGGGGATAAATCTGACTACAATATGAATTCAAAAATAAAACCATTTAGAAACAACTAAAACAGTAACTATTTTGTACAAAAACGGTGCAAGAAGAAGAAAGGATACAGAGGATTTAGTTGGGGAGGATGGCTGGTAGTTCTGGCAAACTATTTTCATCAGGAAGGGGTTTAAGAGGGAATAATACATATGTATTTAGAAGAATATAAAAGTCTTCTGAATTTAGAAGATATAAAATGGTAGGGGTATAGTGAAGGGAGAAAGGACAAGGGAGGGATTAGGACAAGGGAGGGATTTTTAGAGGGGAGAATAAGGGAATAGATAAAGAGAGTTTAGATTAATGGGAATGGGAGGCTAGGGGAGGGATCCTTAGAGAGGGGAAGGCAAGTCATAGGAGGGCAGGGTGGTTGGTGGAGAAGGGGGGTAGGCAAGTAATAGGAAGGCAAGGTAGCAGGTAGAAGTAAAGTAGAGGAGGCAGGAAGGAGAGGAAATGAAAGATGTACAAACATAAAAAAGATCAGGAGTAGATTGTGTTTGGGAAAGTATATGTCCATATACGTGTGTATGTGTATGTATATATCTGTATGTCTATGCATATATCAAGAAATATCTAAATTATATTGTAGCCTTCTTGGGGGTGGAGGAAGGAGAAAAAAGAACAAAGTTAAAAAGTGCACAGCAGAGAACAAAAGAAAACACCAGGAAGCAAAGAAAAGATGGACGATTCTCAACACAAGATATATTATTTATCATACAGGCTTCCTTGAAATGAAGATTTATTGTTACATATTTTGAATCCTCTCCTATGTTCTGATATACACATGACATGCTTTTTTTTTCTTTCTTTACATTTAAGTTTTAATATTTAAGTTTATGATATGTTATTGTTTCTTTTTTCTATTGTCTATTTTGTATTTGTGTTCTGGTAAAATAAAAAACTGTTAAAAAGAAAAAAAAGAACAAACTTACAAACATTTCCACTCCAATACCTAGGGCTTACACTATTAGCTCAGTTTCTACATAGCAATGGTTCTACCAAGTTCATGCCCAGATGTGGCATGACTGTCAGATGGGTGCCTAACTTGCAATTACTAGGCTAAATACTGAAGTTCATTCCTTATACCTATGGGTACTGGTACTAAGCACCAGAATCTAAAACTTTCCTAACCTTTTGAGATACACAAGACCAGAGGCTCTCCCCTTCCCTCTCCTCCCCTCCCCTTTCCTCCCCTCCTCTCTGCTCTCCTCTCCTCTCTCCTCTTCACTTTTCCTTTTCTTCCTTTTTTCCTTTCTTCTCCTCTCCTCCCCTCTCTTCTCTTCCTCCATATCTCTCATATCTGTCTCTCCTCCACCTCTCCCTCTCTCTCTCCCTCTCTCTCTCTCTCTCTCTCTCTCTCTCTCTCTCTCTCTCTCTCTTTCTCTCTCTCTCTCTTCCCATACCTCTCCCCCTCTCATCCCCTTAAAAATTTTCATTTAGCCTCTACGACATTATATAGTCCTGAGGTCCATAATTCATTAAATATCCTTTCTCTGTCTTCATCAATTCATCTTGAGCCCTAACTAGACATTCAGCCCATGTACTCTCCTTTAGAGAACTCCTCTTCTCTTCCCACCATTTTTGTTCAGTGACTTTAGTACTGTTTCACTGGTATTCAATACTACATCTTCACTACCTCCTAGACATTTTATATGTATATGTATATGTATATGTATATGTATATGTATATGTATATGTATATGTATATGTATATGTATATGTATATGTATATGTATATGTATATGTATATGTGTATATACACACATATATGTATATATATATATATATATACACATATACAGATATACATATACAGATATTTGATATACCGATCAAATATCCACATAGATATATTCTGCCACCATCATCGTCAGCAGGTATACACTTATGACACAGATAAATTGTGTCACCATGCTACTTGTTACATTTGAACATGACTTGCATACACTCAATTTTAAACAACAATCTTTGCATGGAAGTTAAAAGTACCATAATAACGATAATAATGATATTCACCCTGGTAAGTGCAATGTAAAAAGCTGTTTTCCAAAAAGTAAAAACTTTAAAAAAATGAAATAATCCAAAAACAATTTTAGATAACCCTTTGAAACTTTCAACAATTAAATTTAAATTTACTTTTGTGTATCATTATCTCCACGTTATAATGAAATATTATACCTTTGTGATAGAAAAATACATTCCAGATTTAAAGAGAAAATCTAGTAGTTCAACTTAAACTTGTAAAAGTAAAGATCCTGGTAATGGGGGGCACAGCCAAGATGGTGGAATAGAAGCAGGGACCTGATTGAGCTCTCCCACCAAACCCCTCAAAACATCTGTAAAAATGAATAAACAAATTTTAGAGTGGCAGAAGCCACAAAATGACAGAGTGAAGCATATTTCCAGCCCCAGACAATCTGGAAGGCCGACAGGAAGGGTCTATTGCACTATGCTTGGAACAGAGCACAGCCCAGCTTGGGCCGCACTGGCAGAGACAGGACATGAGCAGGCCTTAGGGCCCTGAATTGTTGGCAGCTGTGGCAGTTTCCAGACTTCTCAACCAACAAACGCCAAAGACAGCTTCAAAGGTCAGTGGGAAAGCTCTCTCACCAGGGGAGCATGGTCTGGCCCCAGCCCAGTGCCACAGCAGTGGCTGCTTCTGGAACTCTCAGCCTACAGATGGTGGGAGAACCGAGTAGCTGATCTGGGTCACAGTCCTGAGTGGCAATCCCAGCGTGAGGAGGAGTGCTGGCGTTGTGGAGCTGGTGGCAGATGTGCAGAGGGAACCCTCCTTGTATTTCCAGGGCAGAAAAGAGTGTTTGTGGTTGCTCACAGACCAGAGTGCAGGTCAGAAGAGGAGTAAACACCTCTCTTTTGACCATACCACTTTGGAGAAACTGAGAATTTACAGGTCCTTAGAGGTATATCTGAAAACAGTTGCATAAAACCCCTAAAACTTGGGGCACTACAACCTCCATTTAACAAAGAGCTCGAAAGTCAAATAATTGGCTGGGGAAATGAGAAAACAGGGAGAAAAGAATAAGACTATAGAGGGTTATTTTCTTGGTGAAAAGATATTTCTTACACACTGATGAGGAAGATCAAGGCATGCAGCCGGAGGAAAACAAGGTCAAGGGTCCTACATCCAAAGCCTCCAAGAAAAATATGAAATGGTCTTGGTCCATGGAAGAGCTCAAAAAGGATTTTAAAAATCAAGTAAGAGAAGTGGAGGAAAAATTGGAAAGAGAAATGGACATTTGATCAAATGTCAGGCTTTCAAGACTTTGTTTATTAAAAAAAAACCTGAACTTAATAGAAGATTTGACATACAAGAGCCAAGAGAAACATAAGGTACATACGAAAGACTAATTACAAGGGATTCGATAAGAACAAACTGTTTACTTTTTATATATACAAAATGCAAAATGTATGTCTAAGATTCTTATTAGTAATGGGGTAGTTCATAAGAAAGATTGTGGCAAACCTGAGTACGATATGAATTTAAAAAGCAAAACCATTTAAGAACAGCTAAAAAGATTAATTATTTTATACAAATGAGGTGCAAAAGGAAGAATCAATACAGAGGAATTAGGTGGAGGAGGAGAACTGGTAGTTCTGATAACCTACTTTCATTGAGAATAGGTTTAAGAGGAAACAAAACATATATATTTAGAAGAGCATAAAAGTCTTCTAAATTCAGAAGAAATAAAATGGTAAGGGGATAGGCAATGGGGAGAGAGCAAGGTACAGATCTTTAAAGGAAAGGGTGAGGGTGAGGGAATAAGTTATTGTGGGTTATAGAAGGATGTTTAGATTTATGGGAATGAGAGGATAGGGGTGGGATCCTTGGAGGGGGTAGGCAAGCAATAAAAGGGCAAGGTAGCAGGTAGAAGTAAAGTAAAAGAGGTAGGAGCTGAGACTTACAGGAAGACAGCTCTTATAAAAGTTAATTAGTGGTTGAAAAAGAAAGATATGACTTATTATTGATGACATCAAACTTTGGGAAAGGTGGTGCCAAAACAAGCCTCCTCATCACATCAATAATAATATTATAGTTATGTCTTCAAAGCTAAAAGTATGTAAATTATAAAGGATTTTATCAATTAACAAACATATGTGAAAGCTACTTTGCTTTAGGGGAAAAGATTGCTCTGTGTTGTTAGAAAAATTACCATAAACAGAATATGAACTAAAATTATCTAAGTATATTGTTTCATGAAAAGTGAGGAAGGCTGACTCTTTTTACTCTTTTCGAAAATTTTATTTATTCGAAGTTTTCAGGATTCACTTTCATAAGATTTCGAGTTCTAAATTTTCTCCCTCTCTCGCCTTTCTCCTTCCCCCTTCCCAAGATAGTATGCAATCTGGTATATGCTATTACATGTACAATCATATTAAACATATTTCCACATTAGTCATGTGAAAGAAGAATCAGAGCAAAAGGGAAAAACCATGAGAAAGAAAAAAAAACAATAAAAAAAGAGGGAGAGAAAAAAATAGTATGATTTGATCTGCATTCAGACTCCATACTCTTTCTCTGAATGTGGACAGCAATTTCCATCGTGAGTCTCTGGAATTGTCTTAGATCATTGCATTGCCAAGAAGATCTAAGTCTATCAAAGTTGGTCATCTCACGCTGTTGCTATTACTATGTACAGTGTTCTCCTGTTTCTGCTCACTTCAATCAGAATCAGACTGACTTTTTTAGAAGACAACACTGCTCCCTAAAGTTCAGAAACCACTGCCCCATGTAATATGTCTTTACATAGAATGGTTTCCGACAGGTGACAAGTATTTATTGAAGGTAGTAAGATGGAATTATGATCCTTATTGGACGACATCAAATCCAATAAGCAAGAATAGAAGGGGCACCATGCATGATCCATTCGTTTTTATTTTAACTTGAATATGTAATTTTATTTAGGAAAACAACATGGTTATTGACAAATTTAACCTAAGAAATTGCTAATATCTTCTTAAAGTAAGGGTTTGAAACAAAACATACTTCTAAGTACTAAATGTGAACTCATCTGTCACTTAACTGTTAACAGTGTTTGACTAATGCTTTCTGTCAACATAGATTGCCCTAAGCTTATTCTCAGCTCTTCGAGGCTTTTGCTAATTACATCATTAACACATCTCTGTTACTTTAACTTTAATTATCAGTTTTCAACCTTCCTAACTCTAAAAAATAGTTTCATTTCAAAATTTCTCACATACCACAGTATAAAAGAATAGTTTCTTTCTCCTAGCTTAGCATTTGCTATTGGTGCTTAAAGGGGCCAAACACCTTTCCTTCCAGGCCTTCTAAGTATATTTAATTAAAAAACTGTGTCATTATATTTATAGATATTTTTTCTTAACTGAGAAAAACGTATCTCTGCCAAAGCAATCATTCATCTTTTCTCCTCTTCTGCTTTATTTATCTACATCTCTCTGCAAATAATACAAGATGAATTTGCCCAAAGAACTTTTAATATTTTGTAGGTGCCCAGATAAGTTTCAATGTGCCAATCTGTTATTCTCCAATTAAGCTACACCACTGAACCATCTTTTTCTAGTCCTAGACATATTTTATAATGTATTTCATGACAATTCTGGCAGAGAAATCATCATTGATAATAAACTCCAACCTACTTATATACATCTTTCTTCAAATTTTATTATTTTGAAATCAGGGTGCTCCACAATTTGCAGCCATATCACATCGCTGGAAAACCATTCTTGTTTGTAAGAGGAGGAGAGAGGTAGTAAATAGTGATGTTGATGGAGGGGGGGGAGGAGGAGGAGGAGGAAGAACAAGAAGAAGAAGAACAAGAAGAAGAAGAAGAACAAGAAGAAGAACAAGAAGAACAAGAACAAGAGGAACAAGAAGAACAAGAACAAGATTCCTTCTAACTGTCCTAATAATGATAAAGTTCTTAGAAGTTACATGTACCATCTCCCAATATACAAATGTGAATAGTTTAACTTTATTGCCTCTTTCATTATTATTTTTTATGCTTCTCTTGAGACTTATGTTCTATTCAACTCTAGTCTTTTCCTCAGGAATGCTTGAAAGGCCTCTATTTCATTAAATATCCATTTTTTTTCCCTGAAAGACTATACTCAGTTTTCCTGGGTAGGTTATTCTTGATAGCAATCCTAGCTCCTTTGCCTCCTTTGGAATATCATATTCCAAACCCCTCACCCATTCTACTTCTTTAATGGTAGCTGCTAAAGTGGTAGGGCTAAGTGATAGCTGCCAAATTTTGTGTGACCTTAATGTGGCTCTACGATAGCAGAATTATTTCTTTCGGGTTGCTTGTAATATTTTTTCCTTGATACAGAGGCTCTGGAATTTGGTTATAATATTCTTGGGAGTATTCATTTTGGGAAATCTTTTAGGAGGTAATTGGTGGATTTCCAGGTCAGTTGTTTTTCCAAGGAAATATTTCACATTTTCTTCTATCTTTTATTCCTTTGACTTTGTTATATTGTTTCTTGAAGTTTTATGGAGTCATTAGCTTCTACTTTCCCAATTTTAATTTTTTAAGGAATTATTTTCTTCAGTGAGCTTTTGTACCTCTTTTTTCCATTTGGCTAATTTTGCTTTTTAACGAGTTCTCTTCTTCAGTGAATTTTTGTGCCTCCTTTTCCATCTGGTCTATTCTACTTTGATAGTTCTTTTTCTCCAGTGAATTTTTGGGCCTCTTTTATCATTAGGCAAATTAAGGTATTATTTTCTTTAGGGCTCCTGATCCCTTTTGACCTATGAAAGCACTCCCATCCTTCCTGGAACTACGATCCAGAACTGCTTATGGGCAATAGATTTGCCAATTAGCACCAACTGCACCCACTGCCAGAAAAGAGTCCTCTGTAATATCTTTCTTA
>JAQQSZ010020169.1:0-10200 GCA_028646595.1 Phalanger gymnotis
TGTGTGTGTAGACAGAGGGCACAGAGTGAGTTGAATATGAAGGGATGATATCTAAAAAATAAAATCAAATTAAGGATGAGAGAGGAATATACTGAGAGAGGGAGAAACAGAGACATAGAATGGGGTAAATTATCTCACATAAAAGTGGCAAGAAAAAGCAGGTCTGTAGGAAGGGAAGAGGGGGCAGGTGAGAGAGAATGAATGAATCTTGCTTTCATTGGATTTGACATGAGGAGGGAATACCATACGGACTCAATTGGGTATCTTATCTCACAGGAAAGGAGGAGGAAGAAGACAAAAAAGGGGGGAGATGATAGAAGTGAGGGCAGATAGGGGGAGGAGGCAATCAAAATCAAACCCTTTCAAAAAGGGACAGGGTCAAGGGAGAAAATTCAGTAAAGGGGGATAGGTTAGGAAGGAGCAAAATATAGTTAGTCTTTCACAACATGAGTATTATGGAAGGGTTTTACATAATGATATACATGTGGCTTATGCTGAATTGCTTGCCTTCTTAGGGAGGGTGGGTGTGGAGGGAAGAGGGGAGAGAATTTGGAACTTAAAATTTTAAAAACAGATGTTCAAAAACAAGTAAAAAAAGTTTTTGCATGCAACTAGGAAATAAGATACACAGGCAATGGGGCACAGAAATTTATCTTGGCCTACAAGAATGGAAGGGAAAAGGGGATTGGAGGGGAGTGGAGAGACTGGGGAATGGGGCAACCAGAATATACACCATCTTGGGGTGGGCTGGAGGGTAGAAATGGGGAGAAAATTTATAATTCAAACTCTTGTGAAAATCAATGCTGAAAACTAAATATATTAAATAAATTAAATTTTTAAAAAATGAACAACAACAACAATGCAGCACCGCAATTTGAAAGTGTTGGTTCTGCAGCGCTCAGCTTTCCTTAAAGTGCAATTCTTGCAGTCATACATCGCTACTGGGAAAGCCATAGCTTTGACTATATGGACCTCTGCTGGCAAGGTGATATCTTTGCTTTCTACTATGCTGTCCAGATTTGCCATAGCTTTCCCTCCAAAGAGCAAGCACCTTTTATTTTCATGGCTGCAGCCACCATCTGCAGTGATCGTGGACTCTGAGAATATAAAATCTGACATTGCTTCCATTGTTTCTTCCTCTATTTGCCAAGAAGTGATGGAATCAGTTGCCAAGATCTTAATATTTTTAATGTTAAGCTTCAGGCCAGCTTTTACACACTCCTCTTTCACCTGTATCAAGATGCCTCTTAATTCTTCTTCATTTTTTGCCATGAGAGTAATATTGTCTACATAGTTAAGATTGTTGATATTTCTCCTGGCAACCTTTATTTTGGCTTTTGATTTGTCCAATGTGCCTTTATATGATGTACTTTGCATACAAGTTGAAAGAAAAGTAAATTTCATAAATATGTGGGCAGGTTATGTAGTGACAGCAGTTGTTCTGAAGAAAAAAAAATCTGGAGGTTTTAGTAGACTGCACTCTCAATATAAATCAGTAGGTGATGAGGCAGATCCCACCTCACCCCCTAACCCACAAAAAAAAAAGCCTGAACAAAAGCAACCTTGGGTTAGATGAAAAGGAACCTTTCCTTGGCTTTGGAGTCAGGAAGAACTGGGAGCAAGTCCTGGTTCTGACACAGTCTTTGGAATAACTGGCAAGTAACTTAGCCTCTGAAATGAATAATTGCACAGCAGGTGCCAATCTCTACTGGGGTGGAGGTGGGGAGTCCTCACTGGAAATTCCATGTACTAATGAAATTAAAGATATAGTCCAAATCAAAGAAATTTCCCACCGGAAGGTTTAGAGAAGGATTTAAGCCACAATGCCCATAACCTCCATAGAAAATTACATGATTAACATCTAGATTGGAAACAATATGAATGAATGTGTCAATATTCTAAAAATATGTAGATTTAGGTAAAAAAATTTCTGTTACATAGTCTGTAGGAAAATAGACAAGAGCAGGAAATAGCAAAAAAAAAAATCCTTGGTGAAACTGCTCTCTGCATAAAAAGCTTTTACATGAAGAGACCCCAAACTGAAAAGAAAAAGAACCAAAATCCCTATCAGTTTAACTTAGTCTTCACCTGAAGTGTCTGTCTCTGGTAATGATAAGATTTTCCCTCAAATCAATTTAATGTTAAGCTCTTTGCTCTTTATACATGCTTTCCAAAAAGTTGCATATCACATAATGCTGAGCACATAGTAAGCATCAGATAGATATTTGTTTATTTACTCAGATTTAACATATGCAATGCAAATAATTATCTACATATTTCTAAAAATTGACATGTATTCATATGTATTACAGATAGTTCTTGCTTTACATAAGTAGACCATTCCACAGACCTCTATTTGAAGTGATTTTTACATAATGTAAATTTGCTTGAGGAACTAGAGAAGGGAAGAAGGGAGGGAGGCATAAGCCCCACCTTCCTATACCCAAAGATAAAGAGAAAGAATTGAGAGCAGGAGGACAAAAACAAGCAAGCTGAGGCCAGCCTCCTTTGGATCTGCCCAGAGCCAAGAGAAAGAACATGTTGGGGGCAAACATGTGGGCACCAGAAATGGACAGAGATAGGAGAGCACAGGCAACATGAGGGGGACAGATAAGTAGTACTGGAACATGGAGGGGAGACAGACATGTGAGGGGTGGGCAAAGATCTCCTCTCTCCCTGCTGGAGGTCTCATGCCAACCTCCTCCCCATCCCCCTTCAGGACAATTCTTCTGATTTTACTTGGAGATTTTTTTAGGGTTTTTTGGGGGGGTTGAGGCATGGAGAGGCTGCAGAACATGGAACAAAGGCACCAAGACACACAGACACAGAAAGAGAGAGAGAGAGAGAGAGAGAGAGAGCAGTACTGTGCAGTAAAACAATATTGTTTTTGAATGTGGATTTCTTCCAGAATTCTTTAATAAAGTTAAATTTGTGTAATGTGAATTTATGTAAAGTAAGAACTATCTGTAGTTCTAACCTACATGTTTTTCCATCAATAAGATCACTAAATTCACTTAAGTGATTAAAAAATCAAAATCCTCAGCTGGACAATGAACTAAAATCAATATTAAATAATACAAATAATAATGTTACAGTTTTAGCTCCTTTATTAAATATATAGTCTAGATATATCCAAGTGGGGCTCCATTTAATCCCTTCTATAATAAACTGTCCATTTCTGGTGAAATGTTATTTTCTGTGCCTTATACTCATCTACCCTCCCTTCAGAGTAAATGGGAAAAGGTTTCTAGAGTGTAACTAAATAATTGAAAGTCACTGACAAACACAATAAGATCAGCACATTACTGAAGGGGAAATGTTACTTCCTAATATGACCTTGTGGATACAATTCAGTGATTTTTCCATTTAAATGACACTTTTCTGTTATTGAAGTTTCCCCTCACTCCATCCAAAGGTATTTAGTAATGTCACTAATATTATTAAATATAATCTTTGTAAAAATTGTCCATTCCACTGAACTTGGCAATGTTTAACAGGCTTGAAATTGCTTAATTGGCTTAAAGGATGACAATTTACAGTTGATATTGTTCAGTTGGAATGTAATCCGTGTTATGCAACTTTCATGAAAATAATTGTACAGCGAATTACATAATAATAACTTCTCATTTTTTCAAATATACAGATTATTTCTTTGACATGTACTACCTGTCTCCATTATAGAGCTGGTGACTAGGAATAATATGTAAGTAACAGAAATACAGCCCTTCACAAAAAAAAAAACTGGTATTTCCTGATGGATGTGGAGATGGCCCTGGGTTCTGAAAGGCCATGCAGGTACAGTATGAGGCCTAGTATGTCATATCAAGCTAGAAAGGCTTTGAATATGGCCCAGAAAACAGACTGGGCATATTTTTCATAGAGTAGCCATACTAATCATGGAGAGGCACATCACCAGGAGGCTGGTCACCAGTTAATAAAACATTTTTGGCCATGGAGACCCATGAAACAGGGGGAAAATAGCCCTCGGTAACATACAGTCCTCTCTCCACCACACAATCCCTTCTGCTTTTGCAGTGATAATAGTATAATGATGAAAAAGAGGGCAGAGGATATTAAGATTCACATAGTTTTTAGAACATCAATAAACTTGAAATTCACAGATGGTTCTCTAACGGTGAGAGCCCTTGTCCAATGACCAAGTACATATATTGCTTAAGGAGCTTAGTCATATCAATCTTTGCTTTCTTGCTATACACAAAACTTGAAAAAGATAGAAGTCACAGTTAAATGAATGTCTCATAGATACTACTTGGAAAGGAGATAAATTATTGGGTGTAGTGAGTTTTCTATTTTCAGCACCTAAAAGAAATATTCCATTGTACATTGGGTCATCACATATTAGAGGACAAATGATACATATCTGCAAAAAGACCAAAACAAAAATAATTCTAGTTTACCAATATCAGTTCTGTAAGATTTTTTTAAAAAAATTTTATGAAAGATTGGACAAAATCAAATCAACATACAATTAGATATTTGGTGTCAGTGTGAAGGTAGGAAAAGATGAAGATTGGGAGAAACATGAGAAAGCACAGTTCAGGAAAAAGAAATGAAAGAGGCCAAAGATCATACAGAAGCCTCACACTTTAATATCATGAATGCCTTTTTCAAAAAAGAATTGGCATTCCTTAGACATGGTGAGTACTAAGCAGCATCATAAATAATAAAGCATTATAATGTTATAAAAAGGAAAAGATCTATTTCACATATGAGAGTTATCCCTGAGTCAATCAATTTAGACCATGAATTCACTGGATCTAAGATCAGAATTTATAGCAAACAAGAAGGGAAAAAATAGAAACAAAAAAGAATAGCATGCAATTCAAATTTTCAATGATAAATTATTTAAGCAAGCTACTGAAAATCAACAATGGAAAGTGGACAACAGAAATGGCCTTCGCAATGATTACAGTTCATGAATTGCTATAACAAGGAGACCAAAAGGGCCTCAAAAGTACCTTAGTTAGGAAACATTTGTCTCACTTGCTGAACAGAGAGAGATGACTGCCAAAACCAGCACTGACTCAGACTATAAACTCGTCTATAAAAGCTTACAAAGAAAGATGATAGATGATTATGTACAGCATCATGTCAAGATTCAGTAGAGGGGCAAAACCAATCTAAAGAATTCCTGGAAAGATATCTAACTAAATGAGTCGCCCCAAGGGCATCCTAGGATGAAAACTAAAAGAAGACTGCAAACTGAAGAAAAATTCAAATATTTGCAAAGATTATTATGATAAACTTTTCTCCATAAAGTAGAACCACCATACTTGGACCCTAATATCTTAATTTCTCAGGTGCTTATAGGGGCAATGTGAAATGACAATAAAGAGAATTGAGACTACAAAAACAGATAGGAACAAATATACATATTTTGTTAGATATATAGATATACATATATATGATACATGATGAAAATGATATGATTGCGCAGGCATTGAGGGACCAATTTACAACGTAACTAAAAGAAAAGATACCAAAGACATGAAAAAAGTCTCTAACCTTATGTTTTCCAAAGAAAGGGTCAACAAGAAAGCATCAACAACCGCCAATCTATATTCCTACTCTCTAATTTATACAAAATTTTTATTAGGGTGATTTATACATGAATTGCATAAGGCAGCTAGGTGGCACAGTGGATAGACTACTGGGTTTGGAGTTAGGAAGGCTCATCTTCCCAAGATTAATCTGGCCTCAGACACATAACTATGTGATCCTGGGCATGTCACTTAACCCTGTTTGCCTCAGTTTCCTCATCTGTACAATCAGCTGGAGACAGAAATGGCAAACCACTCAAGTATCTTTGCTAAGAAAACTCCAAATGGGGTCACACACAGAGTTGGATATAACTGAAAAATGACTAAACAACACCAAGAAAGTTTTCACAAATGATATTCACAATGGATCATACCTTAACCATCTCACAATTGATTGAAAAATTTCAGAACACAAGATCGTGCTGTATTATTTGTCTGTTGGTCACAAAATCAATCAATTAATCCATCATTTTATTTGGTAGAGCAAAACTTTAGATTCTTTTACCAGTTGACTTCTTTCAATATATCAAGATCACTGAAGATTTCTTGAAAGATTTAACAATAGCACGTTCCAGTTAAATGACTCGTTCATAATAAACCTCCCTTTCTTAAAGTTCTTTCTTTTTTTGGAGTGGGGAATACAGGCAATAGAGGTTAAGTGACTTGCCCGAGGTCACACAGCTAGTAAGTGTCAAGTATCTGAGGCCACATTTGAACTCAGGTCCTCCTGACCCCAGGGCCAGTGTTCTATTCACTGTGCCTCCTAGCTGCCCATTTGTACTTCACTTTTGAAGAGGACCAATGACCTCACAGGTGATATCTTGACTTGAGCATGAATGGGATTTAAGTGAGGCAGATTTGCTCAAAGTCATTAGCCTCACTCTCTCTTCCAGAGTCATTAAAAGTCCAGTGGGAAGACAAAAGTCAAGACAATTGGTGAAGGCCCAAGATGCAGCAGATGACATTGGCATCTTCAACATCCAACCAAGTCTCAAGCATTCCACAGCATCTGCTTCAGCCACCTTCATGGCTATTGCAACAAATTGTTCTCATCTACCCATTCCACCAGGGAAATTCTTCACATTCTTGGGATAGACACCTCCTAACTTTCCAAGGGACTGGAGGCCCATCAGTCATCCTTAACTTTGTTTAGCCCATCTGCCAAGATGGTTTGATTGGGGTGTGGCCACTGCTCATGCTACAGCTTTTTAGAGCCTCCAATCCATCCTACACACTGCTGCCAAAGCACTTTTCCTTAAGGGCAGATCTTACCATGTGACTATAATAATTTGTAAATTCCAGTGGTTTCCTTTTGCCTCTAGGATCAAATATGCACTCCTCCAATTAGCTTTTAAAGCTGTTTACAACCTGGCCCCAACCTATCTTTCTGGTCTCATTGGATATCACTTCTCCTATATTCAACAATCCAATTAAAGTGGCCTTCTCCCTGTGGCTCACACTCTAGTCCATTTCCTGTTTTCATGCACTTGCCCTAGCTTCTCCCTATGCTTGGAATGTCTTCCTTTCTCCCCTGTGCCTCCTGGAAGGCCTCTTTTAAGAGATAATTCAAGCATCATTTTATTCATAAAACTTTTCCTGACCCCTCCCAACTGCTAATGCTCTACCTTCCAAACTACTTTGTATTTACCTACTTTGTATATATTTATATTTGCTCATTTTACACACACACACATACACATGTGTATATATATGCATATACACATACATATACATATTTTATTGTCTACCCCATTACAATGTAAGATCGTTATGAGTAGGGATTGTTCCATTTTCTTCTTTATATTTGCATATAGGATCCCTAGCACTTAGTAGGTACCAAATAATATTCATTGTATGTTCATTGATTTGGAGTTGTATGATTACAAAAATTATTTACCACCATGCTAGAAGACATGCACTTAGTAGGTACCAAATAATGTTCATTGTATGTTCACCGTATGTTCATTGACTGGGAGCTGTATGATTACAAAAATTATTTACCACCATGCTAGAGGACATGCACTTAGTAGGTACCAAATAATGTTCATTGTATGTTCATTGATTGGGAGTTGTATGATTACAAAAATTATTTACCACAATGCTAGAGGACATGCAGCATAGACTCCAAGTCTAGAAAGGATTCCTTCTGGATAGTAAGATCTTCCAGATTCTGCTATTCGCACATGATATTATGACGACTGCATTAAAATTTAGCTGTCTATTCATATAGGAAAGATGAAATGCACGAAAAATGTCTATCTAGATGTAACCATGCATCTGAATGGATGCTGACTAAAGCTTGTCTAAAAGTATGCATTTTGGAGAAGGAGTACAGATAGATAGTAAGCTAGGCCCAGAGGTAAAAAATAAGAGGAAAACAGAATAAGTTGCTTCTAGGAAATTGCAAATCACTTTGACTTCAAGCTTCTCTTAACATCAAAATTCTACCTTTCCAATACATATATTTTGCCAATATTACTGAATGGCAATGCGATTGGGAAGATCAGTGACTACCAAAAAACTAAGCATGAATTTCACACGGAAGGTAATGGAAAGGCACCTGTGGGCAGATTGCAAAAAATAACCTAAAAGGAAGTCTAAGGAACAGGAATAAAGGATGTCATCAAAGGACTATATGACAGGAAGACAGGTTGATCACGTGTCAAATGTGATCCATTACAGGACCAGAAATGGTCCTCTGGTAAAATCAGAGTGTTGGCAGGAAGTCAGAAGGGCCTCCAAAGTGTGGGATGGACTCCATGTGATGAACTTTCGAGATGACATGTTTTAGAGTAACATGTGAGAGGCATTGGGAGCTGCATCATTGTAAGGGGCTCTCAAATCAATGAGATCACAGATCTATGAGCACTGGAGACAAACGTAGCAGACTCATTTCGTATATCCATTGATATAAAGCATAAAGATGCCAGCTCCCTGATTAGTTGAGTAGAGTCAGGGCAAGTCAATATTCATATTGATGTCCTCAGTCAAAAATCACCCCCTGGCAAAGTAACAAATAATCATTAGTTCTGAAATGGTCTATTTCATATATCTGAAGGAAATACCATGATCACAAAGCTGGGTTTTCCAGTAAGTGGTAAAGATGGAGAGAGACAAGCTTAAAGAGACTTAGAAGGATTTTGGGGCTAGCCAGTCTGTGAAATCTGAAAATGTGTAGTTCATCTTCCTTTTTTGGCAGTGGGGAGGCAGTGGATGTTTTGTTTCTGGAAAATGTCTGATGAACCTTTCCAGGTAACTTTTTTTAACAAGCAGACTATATGGAGGCAATTTAACTTAATATGTTTCTTCTCTTGCTTTCTAGTTTTCTATTAGTTGTTACTTAATAAAATGAAATTACAGTTTCACTTTTGGACAAATATGATGTCTCATCATCAGGGTTTCTTTTCTACTTTATTCTCACAGCAATTTGGCTTAATGACAGAGATTGCAAAAGAATATGAATATGTAAATTCTCTAATGTAAAAATATTTTAAGTTTTTTCTTTACTATTATATAATCATTCTTTATAAATATCTAATGATGCTTCAAATGAGTTATAAATAAAATAAACTAATAACAGAGTAGAGTGAAATAGATGTATGTGTGTTTGTCCTTTGTTCTCGAAGAGGACCATGACATGAGGTAGATGGTGACATGACTTGCAATTGACTTTGATTTGAGTGAGGGAGGGCTGTGCAAGGTCACCAGTCTCACTTTCTCCTCCAGAGCCATCTGGATCCAGTGGCCTGATATTCACCTGGACAACTGGAGATGGCCCAGGATGTATTAGGAGAACCTGGCCCTTTCAGGCTAAGGTCTTTCCAGGTTCTCACTTTGAGTGAGGTAACGCCCATTCAGTTAATAGGCCTCTTTAAGAGTAGAATATATTGAAATATATTACCCACATCCAAGAACATATCAGTAAAACAGGAGGATGGATTTTCCTTTGGGGTCAGGTAAGAGAATACTACAAATATTTCCTCTAAATATGAGGTGACAGAGAGAATTCGCTTTTACCCCCCACTTTTCCCTTTATACTCTCCTACAAGTAGACTTCTTGTGAAATAACTTGGAAAATGAATTGTCCAGCAGCTGAAAAACAAACTGAATACTTCTCATGGCAAGATAGCTAAAAGAATAGCTGGTTGGAAATGCATTCAGTGTTTACAGCAAAACCATACCCCCTGGCAAGCAGAGAGGATAGGGTAAGTCCATCTTTAAGAATGACCACACAAGAGCTCCTCCTGACTGCCATGTCTGTACTTCAGATTGTACAAGTAGGGTTATGCAGCCTCAAAAAGGACATTTGTAGACTGAGTAAAATGAGAAATCCATCCTAATCTCAACTGAACTCCCAACATGAACACACTCTTTGGATTTCTATGATATGTTTCTGTAACCCCTATTCTTTAGGTAGAAAACTTAGCTCTTTAGTTATTATCTATCTAATTCATGGGCTTTATTTTTAAATTCATAAAATTTAAATTAAGAATGAACATTAGGGGGCGGAGCCAAGATGGCCGCATGAAAACAGCGTCTTGCCGGAGCTCTCTCACAAGTTCTGTTGGATTCCTATAAAAAAAGTGAATCTGAGCAGATTTGAGAGAGTTAGAAATTGCGAGCACTCTGACTGGGGCAA
>JAQQSZ010020170.1:0-10200 GCA_028646595.1 Phalanger gymnotis
CATCTTTCAAGAAATTATCAAGGAGAACTGCCCTGATATTCTAGAGTCACAGGGCAAATAGAAATTGAAAGAATCCACAGACCACGTCCTCAAAAAGATCCCCAAAAGAAATCTCCCAGGAATATTGTTGCCAAATTCCAGAGCTCCCAGGTCAAGAAGAAAATACTGCAAGCAGCCAGAAAGAAACAATTTGAGTATTGTGGAAACACAATCAGAATAACTCAAGATCTAGCAGCTTCTACATTAAGAGATCAAAGGGCTTGGAATATGATATTCCAGAGGTCAATGGAGCTAGGATTAAAACCGAGAATCATCTACTCAGTAAAACTGAATATCATGCTCCAAGGCAAAACATGGACTTCCAATAAAATAGAGGACTTTCAAGCTTTCTCAATGAAAAGACCAGAGTTGAATAAAAAAAATTGACTTTCAAACACAAGAATCAAGAGAAGCATGAAAAGGCAATCAAGAAAAAGAACAAGAAAAAGAAATTTCAAGGGACTTACTAAAGTTGAAGTGTTTTGTTTACATTCCTACATGGAAAGATGATGTGTATGATTCATGAGACCTCAGTACCAGGGTAGCTGAAGGGAATATACATATGTGTGTATATATATATATATATATATATATATATATATGCATATGTGAGTGTGTATGTATGGATGTACGTATGTGTATAAATATATATATATATAGAGAGAGAGAAAGACAGAGTGGGCACAGGGTTAGTTGAAGATGAAGGGAAGATATCTAAAATAAATAAAATCAAATTAAGGGATGAGAGAGGAATATATTGAGAGAGGGAGATAGGAAGAGATAGAATGGGGTAAATTATCTTGCATATAAATGGCAAGAAAAAGCAGTTCTGTAGGAAGGGAATAGAAGGGAGGTGAGGGGGAATGAGTGAATCTTGCTCTCACCAGATTTGACCTGAGGAGGGAATATTATATATACTCAATTGGGTATCTTACCCCACAGGAAAGAAGGAGGAAGAAGATAAAAAAGGGGGGGATGATGGAAGGGAGGACAGATGAAGGTGGAGGTAATCAAAAACAAACACTTTCAAAAAGGGACAGGGTCTAGGGAGAAAATTCAATAAAGGGGGATAGGTTAGGAAGAAGCAAAATATAGTTAGTCTTTCACAACATGAGTATTGTGGAAGGGTTTTACATAATGATACGCATGTGGCCCATGTTGAATTGCTTGACTTCTAAGGAAGGGTGGGTGGGAAGGGAAGAGGGGAGAGAATTTGGAACTCAAAGTTTCAAAAACAGATGTTCAAAAACAAAAAGAAAAGTTTTTGCATTCAACTAGAAAATAAGATATACAGGTAATGGGACATAGAAATTTATCTTTCTTGTAAGAAAGGAAGGGAAAAGGGAATAGGAGGGGAGTGGGGTGACAGAAGGGAAAGCTGACTGGGGAACAGGGCAATCAGAATATACGCCATCTTGGAGTGGGCGGGAGGGTAGAAATGGGGAGAAAATTTGTAATTTAAACTCTTATGAAAATCAATCCTGAAAACTAAATATATTAAATTTAAAAAAAAATTTAAAAAAAACAAATAGAGCTGTCCAACAATAGAGTAGACAGCCTCAGCCAGCAAGGAGTTGGAGTACTTGGAGATACTTTCTATCCTTAAAAGTATTGAAGCAGAGACTAGGTCACCATTTTCAAGACATTTTATGGAAATAATTCCTGTATGAATGAGTGGTTAGAGTAGATTACCTCCAATATACTCCCAAGTCTAAAATGTGACTTAATGATCTCAGTGGGAGTTTTCCCCTACCCTGCATTCAACCAAGGAATTTGTCTCCCTGTCTCTCTCTTTTTCTTTTTTCCCTATCTTTCTTCTTCCATTTCCCTTTCCATATATTTTTTTCTCTTTCCTATCTTCTTTTAATTTCACTTACATGCTACCTCTATATCTATGTAGCCTCAGATCAAGCAGGAATGTCCTACCAACAAGCATTTCTTAAACACCTGCTCTGTATAAAGCATAGTCTTTCTAGCATTTTCTTCCTTTCCAGTAAGAGGACTGAAAAGAACTAAACAAAAGCTTATTTCTTTCAAAGATGTTTGAATAAACCTTTACCACCTTTTATACTTCTTCTATTTAGAATGTTCATCTGTGTCCTATTGTTTATGTCTTACTTTGAAACATCAACAAATTGTGAATCTTGCAACTGGACTAAAGGAGTAGTGAGAAGGATGAGGGGACGATTTATCTCTTCCGAATGCCTATACAGCTATATTTCATTATAAAAAGAATTGGCACTGACATTTGCTGTTATAGAGTTTATAAATTAGGAACTTGATTCAATTCTAAACAGTTATTTACAAGCTCATTTTCTATACTCTTCAGGTTCTTTCTACCTTGAGATTCAGAAAGCAGGGAGTGCTACAAGAATGCCCTTTATCATTATCATCATCATCATCACCATCACCACCACCATCATCATCAAACTGGTGGCTGTAGTTTTGTTTCATTGCTTTTTGTTTCTGCATCCTTTCCTTTCACCTCAGATCAAAGGCTTCAATTCCAAAATAATTTTCTCTGATTGCTGAGAAATACAAAGCAGTATGTTTTCCTCTTGTAGAATATAAAAGGGATGGGGGTGGATAAAAGTAATTGAGTGGCTTTTCTGACTCTGCTTTGTTTAGTAAAAGTATATTATTATTTTTCCTTTAGACCTTCAAGCTATTATGTCAAGCATAAAAGTATCCTAGATGTTCTACATTCTTATTGGGTGATTTGTTTGGAGTGTCCATATTAATATTTTGTAAGAATTATTTTTTTTTCTTTTAAATGTCTACTTGTAAATGGTTTGCTGCATTCACAAGTTTAATTTTATTAGCTCTTCAAGTCATTTTTTTCCAGAGGAACAAATCTTCAATTTTGTAATGGAAGTCAATTCAAAAAGAGAATTTCGTATGTGCAAATTTGCTTTGCAGGGGTAGTACAGTACAATGTAAAGCATTTTGCATTGAGATTCTAGACATCTAGATTCTGATTAGCTTTATGACCTTAAGGAAATTATTTAAACTTTCTCATGTTTCAAGTCCTCATATATGAAAATAAAGTACTTAGACTAGACGATTTCTAAAGTCCTTTTCACTTATAAAATCCATGATTCTATTAAATTTAATACAGGTGTTATATACATACTCCATTGCTATAGGGGTTTCCATCATATGTGTGTGTGTGTGTGTGTGAGAGAGAGAGAGAGAGCGTGCGCGTGTGTGAAGGAAATGCATACAGTAACGTGAACCAAAAAAAAAGATCTTTCCTCCAATTATGAACATCTAAATACTTAAAAACCCTTCTGACCTGATAGAATTATAAAAGATTGGAGTTGGAAGGGATCTTAGAGGTTAAGTAAACCAAGCTATAGGTTTTATAAAGAAGCCAGATAAGGCAGCTTTTATTTGTTGCTTGAAGTAGAGGGAGGGTGGAGGAAGAAACAGGACAAAGATCATCAGCTTTCATAGTGTCATTTAACTGATCAGCCCAGCCCTTGGGATTTTCATACCCTAAAGTCTCCAACCCCCAGTAGATTGAGGAAAGGGTATAAGATAGTATTGGAGATAAAATTTTAGCAGAAGGCTATATCTATGACCCTATAAGTGGTTGTAAAAATACAAATACCCATAGGTCTACCATAGTTGGAAAAGGCTTATTAACTACAACATCCCCATCAGAATGTAGTGAGAATTAGTTAAAAAACAGCTGAGTAACTTTAAAAAAAATAAAAGAAGAAGAAAAATGAAACCTGGTGGGGAGCTATAGAGATATAATGACTAATAATGATCACAGGAATGAAATATCTTATGGGGAAGGGGGGAGAGGAAAAAAGGAAGGAAAATGGGAAGGGTAGATGATCAGGAATTCCTTCTATGATATTACTGACAAGTGGCCATATATCCTTAAAGATCTCTTTTAACAGGGATTTCACTTCATCCAGGAGCTCATTCTATTTTTTGGACAATATTAACTTGAGAAATTCTCCCTTATATTGAAATCAAACTCGGTCTTTCTACAATATTTCCTGATTATTGATCTGCATCTGTCTTCAGGGATAAACCTAATAAGGCTAATCACTCTTCTGCATGGCAAGCTGTCCAGGGTAAGGTCTCTTGTCACTGAGTAGTGTAGTGGAAGTGCAGTGTAGTGGAAACAGCATCAGGGGAGGTAAAACCAAGATGGTGGAGTACAGGAAGCAACCCAGCTGAACTCTCCCATAATTCTCTGCCAAATAACTTTAAAATAACTCTGCAAATCAAATTTTGGAGCAGTAGAGCTAACAAAAGATCAGTGAGCAAAATTTTTTCCGGTCAAAGACAACTTAGGAGGTCTTCCGGAGAGATCTGTGACACTCAGGCAGGAACAAATTGGGAGAGAATCATCATCATAATCAGCAGCAGCAGCAGCAGCAGGAGCAGGAGCAGTAGAAACAGCAACAACAGGTCTTAGAGGGAGTGGCAGCAACTTCAGAAGCTCTCAGTCCAGAGATAGAAGAGGTCAGTCAATTGGGCAGAGATTAAAAGGAATAGATAATGGGTAGAGCTGGTGGTGATTGGCAATTCTATTGCCCATATGCAATTCTGGGTTGCAGTTTCAGGATGGAGAAGACTGCTTGTGGTAGGTTACAAGGGAACAGATGCCCTGGTCACATTTCCAAGGAAGAGAAGATCACAAGCATTTGTGGCTGCAGTAGAGCAGAGAATCTGGACAAAAAAACAGGGCAGAGAGGAGCACAAGTGCTTTCAGATGCAGGGGAGCAATGGCCTTTCCTAGGTGCAGAGTGCGCCTAGGAACAAGACTGCAGAACAGGAGAGTAGTGACCACAACTCTTCCCACCTTGGAAGCATCAAAAACTTGTAGACCCCAGAACCAGCTCCGAAAAGAATAGCCCGAAAGAACCTAAATCTTGGAACAATGCCTCCCCATTCCCATATGAGCAGAGCAAAACTTTAACATAAAGTTCAAAGTCAAGAAGTAGGCTGAAAAAATGAACAAACGACAACAAAAAAGAACTTGGCCAAAAAAAGTTATTACAGTGATAGAGAAGATCAAGCTATAGAAGAAAACAACAATGTGAAAACACCTACAATCAAAACTTCAAGAAAAAATATTAATGGGCACAAGAATCCCTGGAAGACTTAATAAAGAGATTAGTGGTAGAAGGAAAGATGGGAGAAAAGATAAAAGAAATTTATGAAAAGAGAATTAACAGCTTCGTACAAGAGGCACAAAATAATATTGAAGAAAACAATATCTTAAAAAGGAAAATTTGGTCTAATGGTAAAAGAGGGACAAAATTTTACCAAGGAAAGGAACTCCTATAAAAGCAGAAGAGACCAAATTCGCTAAAGAAAAGAACTCCTTAGAAGAGAGAGATAGAATAGGGAATTTTTTTTTCATATAAGAGGTACAGAAGGAGAAGCTTATACAGTGGAGAGAGAAATGTGGAAGACAGGGAAGCAGGTGATATTTTAACCTCACTATCTCCAAAATTAGTACAAAGAGGGAAGAATACACATACATATATATGTGTATATATATATATATACGTGTATATATATACACATAAATATATCCATATATGTATGCATGTACATATATACATACACCAGAGCATCTTACTTGTCTACTGAGGAACCTGTTTGTAGACCAAGATGCAACAGTTAGAAACAAACATGGAATACCTTATTGGTTTAAGATTGGAAAAGTACCACAAGGCTGCATATTATCGCGTCATTTATGTAACATATGCAGAGTTCATCATGTGAAATGTCATACTAGATGAATCAGAATTGCCAGGAGAAATATCAGCAATCTTAGATATTCAGATGATACCACTCTGATGACAGAAAGTAAAAAGGAATTAAGAAGCCTCTTGACAAGGGTGAAAGAGGAAAGTGTAAAAGCTGGCTTGAAGCTTAACATAAAAAATAAAACTATGATACTGTAAATTCATCCCATCACTTCCTGGCAAACAGAGGGAGAAGAGATGGAAAAAACCTATGAGATTTTATATTCTTGGGCTCAGAGTTCATTGCAGGTGGAGACTACAGCCCAGAAATTAAAGGACACTTGTTCCTTGGAAAAAAGCTGTATCAAATCTGGACAGCATACTAAAAAATAAGAGACCTTGCTGACAAAGTTCTATATAGTCAAAGCTATGATTTTTCAGCAGCAGTACATGGCTGTGAGAGCTGGACTGAAAGGAAAACTGTTTACCGCAGAATCAACACTTTTGAATTGTGGTGCTAGAGACTCTTCTTAGAGTCCTTTGGACAGCAAAGACATTAAATCAGTCAGTATTTAAAGAAATCAATTTAGACTCTTCACTGAAAGGTCAAATACTGAACCTAAACTTTAAATAATTTAGCAATATAAAGAGAAGATGGGCCTCATTTTAAAATTCCCTGATGTTTGATGACGATTGAAGGCAAATGGAAAAGGGGATGGCAGAGGATGAGATGTATAGACAGTATCATGGAAACAAGGAACATGAAGTTGGACAGACTTCAATAGAGAGTGGATGATAGAAAGGTCTGTTGCACTATGGTATATGGGGTCATGAAGAGTTAGAAACATTATCATTGTTTATTCAGTTATACATATATACACATTCAGTTGGGCATAGAAATCTGTTTTGCCCAATAAGGAAATAAAAGGTAAAGGAGATAAGAATTGGGGGCAGGAAGGGCAAGTGCATTAAGGAGGTAGTAGTCAGAAGGCAAAGAGACTTTTGAAGAGGAACAGGATAAAAAGAAAGAGAAAAGGATAAAGAGAAAAAAAATAAGATGGAAGGAAATACACAGTTAGTAATCAAAACCGTCAATGTGAATGGAATGAGCTCACCATAAAATGGAAGCAGGTAGCATTAGATTAGGTAGATTATTGTAAACAGTATGTTGTTTACAAGTGACAAACTTGAAACAGAAGGACAGAAAGAGATTTCAAATAAAGAGCTGGAACAAAATCTATTATGCTTTGGCTGCAATTTAAAAGGCAGGGTTAATGATCATGATCTCACAAAAAGCAAAAATAGACAATTAAAAGATATTCAGGGATATTACATTTTCATAAAAGTAATCATAGACAATGAAGTAGTCTTTAAAAATTACAGCAAGTTTCTGGGGAAAAGGCCTTATTTCTCAAATACATAGGGAGCTGAGTCAAATGTATAAAAATAAGACCTATTCCCCAATTGATAATTGGGCAAAGGATAAGAACAGTTAGTTTCATGAGAAATCCATGATATCTATAGTCATATGAAAAAATGTACTAAATCATTATTGATTAGAATAATGAAAACTAAAACAACTCTGAGGTACCACCTCACACTTGTCAGAAATGACAGTCAGTGGAGAAGTTGTGGGAAAATACATACATTAATAAATTGTTGATGTAGTTGTGAACTGGTTCAACAATTCCGGAGAAGAATTTGGAACTATGCTGAAAGGGCTATGAGACTTACTACTAGAACTGTACCCTGAAGAGATAAAAGGAAAAGGATTTATAAAATACAAAAAAAATTTATAGCCGTTATTTTTGTGGCAATTAGATATGGCAATTAGAAATTGAGGCGATGCTCATCAGTTGGGAAATGGCTGAACAAATTGTGGCATACGATTCTGATGGAAAACTATTGTGTTATAAAAATTAGGAAGGGTGGCTTCGGGGAAAAAAAAGAAACCTGGCAAGATCTATATGAACTGATGAAAAGTAAAGTTCAAAGAAGCAGGAAACCATTTTGCCCAGTAACAGTAATATTGTGATGATGATCAACTGCAAAAGACTTGGCTACTCTGATCAATGCAGTGATCTAAGACGGTTCTAAAGAACTCATAATGAAAAAATGCTATCTACTTCCAGAGAGAGAATTGATAAACTCTGAATGTAGATTGAAGTTTAATGCTTTTTCTTTCCTTCCTTCCTTCTTCTCTCCCTCTCTCTGTCTCTCTCTCCCCTCCCTCTCTCTCTCATATATATGTATATGTATATATATGTATATGTATCTATATATATGTATGTATATATATATATACACACGTGTGTGTGTGTGTGTGTGTGTGTGTGTGTGTGTGGCCTTGGGACACAATCAGTCCAATAAGTTTTTAAGTGCTACATTGTACCAGGCACCATGGTAGTTGATGGCAATATAAGTACAAAGAATGAGATATGTGAGAGCAAGTTACAGAGCTAGGCTGGAGTTAGAGGGTGAAAGGTCTGGAATGGCATACTTAAACTTAAGTTTAGATTGCATTCAGTAACTTATATAGAACTATTAAATGTTAAGAAGTCAAGCATCATCATAATATACATTTGGAAGATTTATCTTCTGGTAATGTATGGAATGGAGTAAGAGAAATAGAGATACTTGTGGCTATTAAAAATTGTTAGGTTATCATAACAGTCTTCAGAAGAGATCATTATAGTCTCAACTAAGGAGCTGGGTTAGGAGTTGTATGGGGAGGCCAAATTAAGAGATATTTCAGAGATAATACTGATAGCAGAGGGCTATTGATTGCATCTGTGAAAATAGTAAGAACAAGAAAAGCTAAACAGGACTCTTGCTTTTGGCAATTCGTGTACTTTTTATTTTCAATTTTTAAATTTTTATTCTATTGTTCCTACAATTTTCATTCCATGATATTTATTAATTTGAACAAGCATCCTTACTAATGAATAAATGTCTTTCTTAATTATTTATATCCTTCCAGTCAAATCAAGTCAATAATTAAGTACCTACTATGCCATAACCACTGTGCTAAGCATTGGGGATACAAAGAAAAAGGAAAAAAAAAACGCATGCCTTCAAGAAGCTCACACTCGAAATGGGAGATAACATGCAAACAATTATTTACAAAAAACATACAAACTGGATAAATTGTAGACAAGTCTTTGTGGGAAGGCATTAATAACATGGATAACCAGGAAAGACTTGTTCTAAATAACAGTTGGGACTTGAAGGAAGCCAGGAAAGCCAGAAGGCAGAGATAAAGATGGAGAGAATTCCAGGCATAGGGAAACACTGGTGAAAATGTACATGGTTGGGAGATAGAATGTCTTGTGAAAGGCGTGGCAAAGAGGCCAGTTGTCACTGAATCACAAAATACATAGTTGGAATTAAAGTACAAAGAGAATGGAAAGGTTGGAAGGGAAAAAGATAAAGATGGGCTTTAAAAGTTAGTGGATTTTATATTTGATCCCAGAGGTAATAGAAAACCAATAGAATTTAATGAATGGGGCTAAGGGAGGTTACATGGTTAGTCCTGCGCTTTAGAAAGATGAGTTTGGGGGTGGAGCCAAGATGGCAGCTGGAGAGCAGGGACTAGCGTGAGCTCCCTGCCAAGTCCCTCCAAAAACCTATAAAAATGGCTCTGAACCAATTCTAGAAGTTCAGAATGAACAAAACAGCAGATGGAAGCAGGGCTCCAGCCCAGGACAGCCTGCATGGTCTCTGGGTAAGGTCTATCCCGCACAGAGCTGGGAATGGAGTGGAGCATAGCACAGCCCAGGATGGGCGGCATGGACCAACCAGACCAGGAGCCAGGTGGAGCAGGCCCTAGCACCCTGAATCAGTGACCTACAGCAGTTACCAGACTTCTCAACCTACAAACACCAAAGAAAACAGAGAAAGTTAGTGGGAAATGCTGCTGGGGACAAGAAGTTTGCTGTTCAGCCACCGCTCCCAGGGGCAGCAGAGGTGAGGCAGCTACAGAACTACAGCTGCAGTTGCTTCTGGCCCCAGGCCAACCTGGTAGGAGGAATTAAGTGGTGGATCAGAGCAGGAGTGCAGAGCCCGCTAAAGATCTAAGTCCAGATTGGGTTGGGGGTTCTTGGGGAAGGAGGAGTGCTGGTGTGGCAGAGCTGGCGCATCCCCCCAAGCTTGGAACATAGAGCTCTGTACTCTACAAGCAGTCATACCCCACTGAAAAACTCAAGGGTCAGGTAAGTTGGCTGGGAACATGGCCAGGCAGTGAAAACACACCCAGATTCAGTCTCAGACTCTGGAATCCTTCTTTGGTGACAAAGAAGACCAAAACATACAGCCAGAAGAAATCAACAAAGTCAAAGAGCCTACAACAAAAACCTCCAAGAAAAACATGAACTGGTCTCAGGCCATGGAAGAGCTCAAAAAGGATTTGGAAAAGCAAGTTAGAGAAGTAGAGGAAAAATTG